>JAODUO010000732.1:40000-265000 GCA_025642075.2 Ridgeia piscesae | reverse complement strand
GTCGAGGAGGCTCGTTGACTGTCACGCTGGAACCACTGACGCTAAGTGGATCTGCGTGTTCACCGGGCAGCTGTTTAAGAGACTTCAACCACTCGACAATGCCTTCATCCGCCGCTGTTCACATTATCCTCAACTAGCTCCAGCCAAGTTGGTAGGCCTATCGTTGCTTTGACTTTCTCAGACTGTCGATATTGGCTCTGGAAAGCTTGACGCGGCGGAAAGCGAAGTATTTGAAGTCTGTTCAGTTCGACTCTCGTAGGGATTGCGACAAAGACGTCAAAAACATACATACGCACACACGCATACAATGGCTGCAGATATGAATATAATATACTCTATTGCATCATTGCTGAGCCGGACATTCCTGCCAATTTGCATAGCTTATATTTGACTTCAATTAATAGTCATTAAGCGAAATAAAAAAATCCAAAAATAATTGTTTTTGTAAATAATATTTAATAGTTTCAGCATTATGAGATCAAATTACCATTTTGCACAACGTTCACCCTGTTTGTCGTGAGCTTACATGGGTATATGAAAGCTCCGTTACGCAAAGCCATTGCAGGAGGGAATTTACCATAAATTTATTGGCATATCGCAATACATACAAAGCTTCTCTTCATCCATATTTAATGAACGTAGAACCCTTTGGATGGTACATGGGCTGTTGCCCTTCCAAAGGGTTTACCACGTTACATCACCACAAGTTGTAGATCCCATTGTAAAGTTTCCACACGTTTCTATTACTCTGAAAGACGAGCTGCAGCTGTCAGCGCAAGACGGTCAACTATAGCCAGCTAGTGAGTGACGTCATCACCGGCTTTTCCATCCACGGCTTGGCGTTTTTGGTTTTGGGATCACAAGCGCTTGGTGTGCTGTTTTTGTCAATTCCACCGCTAGTGACGTCACCGCCGCATTTCTTGCCTGCTGTGATTTCAGCAGATGTCTGCGTTGAAATACCCTCTAAGGGCGATGCAGTTCGGTGTTTTCGTTTCTGCAATACACAATGTCGGCATGATGTGCATGAACGGTAGCGGAGAACACCTGGATCAAAATAGTATGTGGAGTAAAGGAAGATGCAGGAACTGAATGAGGAGATTGAAATGAGAGAAAACACCTAAAGAGGAATTTGTTGTAAGCGAAATTAAACGGGGCATGGCATGTACAAAGAACGTGCGATGAAAGACAACCGTGAACAATAGATGAGGGTGGTAGACAAAGAATGGGAAGACAGAAGCTCCGATGGGAAGGCAGCCTGAAAAGAGATCTGAGGACTGGACTGAACAGCCACGAATGGGTGAAATTCACAGACAAGCGGGGAGCATGGCAGGAACTCACGGGGAGGCAGATGAGGCAACGAATGTGGCATATTCCCGCCCCGCAAGGGATCAATGGAAGAAGAAGTAGGTGTGTATGAACAGTTACGCATTGTTTTTATTATAGCAATAGGTTGACAATACAAAGAATGAGAAGAACGCCGTATCCTGTAGATAGTTTATTTCATAGTTCCTTCAGTGTACGCGTTGATAACATTCATGCCGGTTATATATGTCTGTCCTACTTCGAAGCTATCTTGTTGCACATACGTCGAAGTGACACATTCGCCAGAAAAACGTTCTCAAATGTAGTTATTTTACTACTGCTCCGTGTCTTCTGTACGTCACACGACATTATATTACACGTATCACATTTGACCAAGTGCCTGGTGTCTTAGTCCTACCCATGTGGCATGTCTTGTATTTGCTCACACAAAGACTACAATGTGTGATGAAACAACGAGAATGTGACCAATGATGACGATCGACTACGTTGTATACCTGTATATATTTGTATCAGGTAGAACACCGATGCTTCTATCAGTTACCTTTAACGACCTATTTATTACCTGGCTGGACGCGGACGTGTCGCGTTCTGCAGGTGTCGGCAGGAATTCAGTCATGCGGAACGTCGTGTCATGCGAGCGTCCGAGGGAGCGAAGGAGGCCGGACCTGCTGCCGCAGTTCGGCTGCATCAGGGGCCGACACAGCTGCTCCGGGACGTGCCGGGGCATGGGCCGAGCGAGGTACGGTTCCCCCGCGCCCTGGTGGTGCTGCTGCCGCACGGTACGTCTGCGTCCCCACGGACCGAGATACTCGTCAGACGACGGTCCTAGGTCGCACAACACGAGGTTGTCTCCGTTGATGAGGTGTTTATAGGACGGCAGGTTGCGCCGGTTGTCTGTGACGCGAGGCGTCAGCGCGGTTGTCGTCTCTCTCGCCGACAGCGCTCGCTTCTTTCGTCCTTCCGACGGTGGTAACTTTGACTCGTCTTCGGACGACTTCGCACCTAGAACAGTCCCATATATAATATGTAGAGCGTACAGTACCGTGCAGTGCAGTATAGTACAGTACAATACAGTGCAGCACAGTACAGTATAGGAATTACATAAATAACGTCACTTTGCCAATCAGGTCACTTTTGGCTAGTCCCAAAGGTGAGATTAATGGTGAGGTTGAAGTTGATATTTACAATTCTTCAATGTCACAAATAAAATATAACCATTCATCAATGTTGAAACAACTGATTGTCATTATAATCAGCACCAAGAATACAATATTGCAAACCATTACATTTGTTTTTAGCAGTTTCAGCACAGTTACAGTTATATATGTGTTTATATCTCTACATTAGCAACAATACTACTATAATTATATACGTACAATAAAGTAAAGTGAAGTGAAGTGAAGTATATATATATATATATTAATAATTACTTAATGATTACAACAACATATTGTTTTACCACATTAATTAAACATTTCTAGAGTCACTCCATAAAACACCAACCTTATAAATATAAAAATAAACTTATGCAATAGTAAAATAAAACTATCACAGTAGCACCAAACCCCAAACTAAAATTACCGTCGGAGTCGATGCACAAGGCGTCGCCACTCTCTGCCAACATCGTCGACAGCGTGTCCGTGTCTATGAGGTCGAACGGACCTTCGCTACGTGTGGCTCGCGAGTCGCAACACGAGTCTTGGTCTGCAGACGTCCGGAGCGTCATGCCTCCGAACCGCAGCTCCTCTGTCAGCAGCATATCGCTTGAAGTCGACGCCACGGCACGCGGGTTTTCTCGTTTCGCCGTGCCTTCCAGATCGGACGCGTTGCTGCTCTGCTGTGCTTCAGGTCCGAGCCCGCGGTCCGGAATGACAATAGGACAGAAGTATCGGCCTCCGGGTGAGATCTTTTGTGCAGGATCTGTCTCGCGCTCCCCGTCTGCGCTTCGTTCGGCAGGGAAAACCGTCAACGGTTTAATCGTCACCCACCCAGGCGCTTCCCAGTCGAGGGGCGATTTCCCGTCGGAGGGTTCTGGAGACTTAATCTGCTCTGCCATCGTCTGTGTGACATTCGTCCCCTGTGGGGTCGGTACAGGCGAGTCGAGTGGTTGCGCTTCGATAAATCGAGCAATCGGATGCAAGAATCCTGGTCGTATGTTGTCCTTTGTGGAGCCAGTCTCGCTACCGCAGGGACTTGCCTCCTTGGAGCTCACGCTCATGTTGGTCGATGTGTCCTTCGGTAATGCCGAGCACACAGTCGCACGCTGCTGACACATCGTTTCGCTGACCTCTTCGTGACAATCATCGTCGTCATCTGCGTTGACGTCGCCAAGTTCATGATCGGATGTCTCGCCATCACGGAGCTCGTAAGATTCCTCATCAGTGACGGCGCCTCGTATTACCCAGTTCGACAGCGCATTTTTAACGGTTTCCATGTCGATGACCGTCTTGTACAAATGCGCTTTGAAGGTCTCAACGGCCTCGCACGTTTCCTTGTCGGACGAATCGAGGAAGCTCTGCAGCGTGCTCGCGAGTGCATCGTCCGTCTGGCGAAACTGCTCGACGTCGTCGTCGGCTAGACACTCGGCCCCCTTGAAGTGCTCGCCCAGTTCTCTCGTCAGGCGCAGTGCCGACTTCCGGCAGAGCTCGATCGGAGCCATCGCATCGGCGAAGTTCACCTTCACCATGGCGCGCATGGCGACGAACTTGAGCGAGAGCAGTTCCTGAATGTGAACCTGCAGGTTGCTCAGGTTGTCGACGTACTTGCAGTGGATGCCGAGCACGTCGAGGTGGCGCGAGTTGATCGTCTGCAGCATCCTGCACACGTCGTCGGCTTTGGCGAAGGTTGCGAGCGGATCCTTAATAATAATATTTTTATTTATACACTAAAATCGAAAGTAGTGGTGCTCTGTTCAGAAGTGTTTACAATACAATACTTCATAAAACATAACATGCAACATAGATATTGAAATAATAACACAAGTAAAAAAAATATAAATATATATATATATATATATATATATATATACGTTTAACTTGTGAATAACTGTACAGATCGAGCTGAACCAGAGGAAGTAAAAGTTAACTAAAAGAAATACTGATGTAAATTATAGTATATATCAATGGAGTAAAAATTTAGTATATGTATATATAAACAACTACATAGTTATGTATTACTTACTTAATAAATGCAGTTAGTTGCGGTATGCAGGTATTGCAGTACCTCAGGTATTGCAATACATCAGGGAGTTTACGCCCCTGCCATATAGAGTTGTAAACTACTGCCTTGTGACAGAACCGAAGGCTAAGGGAGCAAACCCTAACCAGAAAAACAAGTTACTGTGGCACCATCAAGGACGGTTGATGTATGGAACTCCCAACATCTCTCGACCAGCCACTGATGGGACCGTACTGCTCGATCTCATCTTCCGTCGACAGTGGAAAATCAGATCAGGATTTTCCTCGACCGAGAAGCAGCTGACCGACCAGAAAGACGTACGGCACCAGTAGCAATGGAACTTGCCAAATACAACATCGACATCGCCGCCCTATGTGAAATAAGGTACTCTGAGTCTGGTAGTCTCAACGACTTGGAATACTCTTTCTTCTGGAGTGGCAAGCCTGAAGGAGAGAGAAGGGAGGCCAGAGTGGGCTTTGCTATCAAAAAGGATATCGTCATCAAGCTGGCAGAAATGCCACGGCCAGTAAGTGACAGAATCATAACGACGAGACTACCTTTGAGCAAGGACAACTTTACTACAATTATCAGCGTGTACGCACCAACAATGACAAACCCAAATGAAAACAAGGAGGCCTTCTACAACCAGCTGGCAAGTGTATTCAGTGGCATCCCTCGTACAGATAAGCTACTGCTGATAGGAGATAGGATAGGAAGAGACAATGAAAAGTGCCCCTTGATCATGGGCAAACATAGGATCGGGAAAAGCAACTGCAATGGCGAGCTTCTACTGGCTCTGTGCTCTGAGTTCGAACTGATAGTGACGAACACCATGTTCAAGCAGAAGGATGAACGTAAGACCACCTGGATGCATCCTCGTTCTGGGCAATGAGTTTTTGAGCAGGAGATGGACAGTGCTCTCGCCCAATGGGAAGGAGAAGGAAAGTTCAACACCAGACGAGGAATGGTCAGGTCTGCAGCAGGTCGTATACAACACAGCTAAAACATATCTTGGCAAACCAGACAGAAAACACCAGCACTGGTTCGACCCCAACGACCAGGAGCTACTGACTCTTATGAGCAAGAGGCCAAGCGCACCAGAGTGTTGCAAACCAGGAGCACTAGATCCACCACTGCAGAACACAAAGATGTTTACACACTGCTACAAAAACGCACCCGTGCACTGAAGTCGGACTGGTGGGAAAGGAAGGCAGTGGAGCTGCTGACAGAAACAACACGAAGGGCTTCTACAACGGACTGTAGGAAGTGTGGGGACCCAAGAAGGGAACTGTTCATCTGAAATCAACATCAGAAATGGAGATCTTCTCTGACAGCAAGAGAGTTATGGCAAGATGGAGTGAACACTTCCAGAAGCTACTCAACGTCCCTGGCAACATAGATCACGAAGCTCTGGACAACACCCCGCAGAGCATTACCAAAACATGCCTCGATGAGATACCAACCACGGATGAGATGGCTACAGCAATCGCCGGCTATTTGGAAAAAGGAAATTGAGAAACACACATCGTTAAATATAACCTTAGCGAAACACAGCACATGGGGGTGATGGAATTCCTGCTGAAATATGGAAGCACGGAGGAGACAATCTGTTCAGCAGACTGCACCATCTAATCACCAATGCCTGGGAGGTGGATTCTGTACCACAAGGATGGAAGGATGCCAGCATTGTAACCATCTACAAGAAAGGTGATCGAACAGACTATGGGAACTATAGAGTAGTCTCTCTTCTTTCCACAGCAGGCAAGATCTTCGCTAGGATCCTCCTCAACAGACTATCTACCCACATAACACCAGAGTAGTTCCGGAGACACAATGTGGTTTCAGAGGTACCCGGAGCACCGTGGATGTGATATTCTGTCTCCGACAGCTACAAGAAAAGTGTATTGGGCAGGACCGAACACTGTACATGGTATATGTCGATTTCAGTAAGGCGTTCGGTAGAGTTGGGAGGACTGGGCTATAGCAGCTACTGAGGAAGTATGGATGCCCAGAGAAGTTCACAACTATGATCGAGGCTCTACATACCGGAATGATGGCGAATGTTAGTCTTAGAGGGGAAGTATCGGAATCGTGCAGTGTTACAAATGGGGTATTGGCCCCCACGTTCTTCTCAATCATCCTGTAAGCAATGGTCGACGAGGCTTTCAGAGGCATTCGGGATGGCGTCTATGTACAGTCCAGACCTATCCAACGTCGCACACTTCAGAGCGAAGACCAATACTACTCGGATACTGGTGAGAGAGCTGCTGTTCGCAGATGACAGTGCACTGGTTGCCCATTCTGCTGAAGAGGTGCAGACAATATAGTGAATGCTTTTTCAGATGCGTCAAAGAAGTTCGGCCTGAAGATTAACATAAAGAAGACGTAGGTGCTGTACCAACCAAACTCTGCAAGATCTGCATTCGACCATGAGGATAACCTGGACGGACAAAGTGACAAACAACGAAATACTCGAACGGACAAGGGCTGCCCTCTATGGAAGATCTTCTTATAAGAAAGAATCTCCGGTGGAATTTCATGAGGATGTCACCAGACAAGCTACCAATGCAGATTCTCTACTCTCAACTGTCTTCTGGTCACCTGAAATCAAGAGAAACCTGAAGCTGAGAGACATAAAGACCGATTCATGGACATCACTCTCACAGCAGAGAGATAAATGGAGACCAACAGTCAAGTGATGGAAGCAGTCTTTGTCGCATCGCGACCGACAGCATGATGATGATGATGAATTAATAATTAATGTGTGACTTACAATAATTGCATTATTTGTTTGAATTAAAACTTTCAAATAATAAATGTGTGATATAACGACTACAGTATAAAATGATGATGACTAAACCTTCAACCGTCCGCCGACGGTCAGCGAGTTCGCCTGTGACGGACGGCAGCAGGACAACAGCTCCTCTTGATTGTTCTGAACGCGGAGCGGGAGACGTTCACTGTCTTGCCGCATCCGCTCTTTGGCAGCGGCGACGCTCGCGAGAAGCTGAAGGCACTCGTCTCTCCTGACGCTGCGCACGAGCCAGTGCTCAACGGCGTCAGCGATGGCCCGGTTGCGAGGGCATTCGTCCGGGGACTGGATGTTGCTGCGTTCGCCACATAGAGGGCACCAAACGCCACATGGAGACGCGTCTTTGGAAGAAACGGAAACGCGGTCCTTGGCGTGTTCGTCGGCCAGACACTGTCGACACAACGTGTGTGAACACGGTAAAATGCGCGGGTCCTTCAATGTATCCGCGCACACGGGGCAAGTCAAGTAGTCAGGAAGCGCAAAATCGTCGACACCTCGTGATTCCATTTTGCCGGCGTTGATTACGTACACGGTACACCACGTGACAGATGGGGCGACTTGAAGATGACGTGCGCGATTATGACGTCGCTGTATAGTGTGGCGCGTCGATTTGTTGTTTGGTTAGAGAGAGAAAGAGAGAGAGGGAGGAGAGAGGGGAGAGGGGAGAGAGGGGAGAGAGGGGAGAGAGAGGGAGAGAGAGAGAGAGAGAGAGAGAGAGAGAGAGAGAGAGAGAGAGAGAGAGAGAGGGAGAGAGAGAGAAGAGAGAGAGAGAGAGAGAGAGAGAGAGAGAGAGAGAGAGAGAGAGAGAGAGAGAGAGAGAGAGAGAGAGAGAGAGAGAGAGAGAGAGAGAGAGAGAGAGAGAGAGAGAGAGAGAGAGAGAGAGAGAGAGAGAGAGAGAGAGAGAGAGAGACAGTGACATTGTTCCTCTAGAAAATCGCTGATCAGATTGACAGGAACATTCACTAGACCGATATGTAGGGCTGGTAATGAGGCTTGTGGTAGTTACATAACTGCCTACATTGTCATATGATGTGTAGAAATATTAATCTTGGTGATGAAGTCATAAACGTTTCCCTGGTACACTCTTGTAATCTTTGGTTTAAAGGACACTGACATAATTTATGGTCGGTAGCACGTACCTATAATCTGCACAATCAATTTCTCTTGTAGGGGGCCTACACATGTATTTTACATTATTTTCTAGTTATCTAGTTAATCCTCTCACAAAACAGTAACTATAGAATTTACAACATATATTACCCAAGCATTACATACACAATAACACCTCCCAGTATATATACATTGTTTCACATATATTTTATTTAAAAAAATCAATACAAGCAGTAATTTCACCACGTTCTTAAATGTGAGTAGGCTCCTATACATGAATGCATGGATCAAAACTTGCCCTGCCCTCGCCTGACTATATGCACCCGTATGCAACTACAAACAGAAAGTATGTGTTAGAACATATCAACATAATACATACATATGATAATTGTAACCCTTCTATAGCACTTATATCCTTTAAAAAATCACTCACCAAACGTGAAATAGATTGTTAGCCACCTTTACTAGTTACCGAAGATATGTAACCCTTCAACCAAATAATATAACTACATTAGCAGAGTGCATAAATACAAACAGGTTGTATATGGTCAAAACACACCTCTAAGAATGGCAGTCACAACTGAGGGGCCAACTTTGTGTTAATAATTTATTTGAATTAATACCAGACTTTGAGCGGAACTACTCGGTACATGAGTACATTTATGAAGTACTTGCACAAATAAAACTTATTGTTTTGTATTCATATTAATTGCACTCATCTTTGATGAGTACATTACCAGTACATCCGAGTACTTTCTCAATATATTCTGGGAAAACTAAATTTAAATGAAACCATTTTCGTTATATTCCTATTGATGCACAAGTATGAGTTGATGTACATTAACAGTGTGGACCACATACACGGTGGAAAACCACACTACATCCGCGAGCCTCGGCAACTGTGGAAACCCTCTTCCAACGGGGAGGTAATATTGATTGACCAAGATTAAGAGCCTTGCATTCAGTTCTGCTTCATTTTCTCAGCTTCAAAGATTGCAATCTCGATTGATGACTGGATGGAGGTATAAAGGACGACAATCACAGCAACTATACCTGGGCCTGAAACAAAAATGTTCAGTGTTCATGATGCTTACAATCTACAGAGAAAGGCTGCAGAGGCAGTCCTCCTGGATTTAGAGATGAGGGTGTGGACGTGTGGTTCAGGGGTGAAATGAGACAAACACTTAACCCTTTTCACCCCAATCCTTTGCAAATGTCCACAGGCCAGCTTCCCCAACCCCCCGGATCTGTGCATTAGTGTTACTGTTAACATAATTCCCATAGGCAGTAAAGTTTTGGAAATTAATCCCACTAATACAGCCACCCTGTTATTCAGGTCACTGTTGGCTAGTTTGAGAGGGTAACCTTAATAGTAAAGTTCCAAATTCACAATTATCTAATATTATAACCATCTTCTGGATACTTATGAAATTTGATGTCATCGGGTTATATATATATATATATATATATATATATATATATATATCTACATCTACTGTGAACAGTGGATATTTGTTGTAAGGATTTGTATTGGAAATGTTTCTAAGAACGCTGTTTTATAATACAAATTATTGACAGAGTTTGTTGATATAAATGCACCATTATTATATGTAGCATTCCATGCAGACACACCCAGACACAGTGCAATGTAACATGTTTCACATATTTAACAAGCAAAATTTATTAGAGCTTATATTTTAACTGTAAAAAAGCTTATTTAATGCAATAAATTGACATCTTTGTGATGTTGTCCATTCGTAACGAGGGGATTATGTGTGTTTAATACACTATGGGGGTCTAGAGAGTTACGACATGAAAATTAACTAACTAAAAAGTTACTACTTTCACCTCCCCCTATTCAATACCCTGTGACATGACTGCTGGTACCCAGTAGTTTCTGATCAATCAATCTTTAAAGCAAATCTGAACGTGTCACTGTTTCATCCTTATGACCTAGAGACGTCCCCTATGATGGGTCACAGAGGCTCACCGTAACAGGCAATCTTATTGTAGTAGATAGGGCCAACCTCAGCACCACCGAAGAAGACAAAGCCAGAGAAGATGGACATTGCGAAGGATGGAATGGTGACAAACGCCCTCATTCTGCGGCTGTTGGTGGGACTCAGCAAACGTCTCTACACACACAGACACACACAAGACACACGTTAGGCAATGTCTATAAACCATCCTATTCATCATGTAACCAAACTCCATAAAGGGATCCAAAATGGCTCCTCAAACACTTGCGTTTTGTTGTGTATTTTGTTGAAATTCTGGTTTCAGAAGTTAATGTTTATGACAGAACTCTAATGGAAAGTTGTTAGTGTCACCCCATTTCTGTTTATGTTCTTGTCTTTTCTTGTTCTGTAAAACAAACATGCCTACTTAAAGTGTGACTTTACACTGAAACGTTGTTCACTATAATGTTTTGTTACACATGATGCTGACTTGCAACAGAACCCTGTTGGCATCCATTGCTTTGGAAAAGTTCACCAGGGCCACCATTTTTGTTTTGTGTTGAGAATAAACCTGTACAATTCTGCTGTGGTGTCTCATGTAAAAAGATTTTACCTCAAATGCCTTCACACTGGGTATGGTTGAGACCTGCGAGGCCATTGCCTCAAGGAGGATGCCGAGGTAGTTGAGGATGGTCCAGATGAGGATGCCGTAATTCATACCGTGCCACACGAAGATGAAGACGAAGCAGAGGAAGGAGGCGATGATCTGTCTCAGCAGACCGTGCCGAGAGCCACCCACAGGCACGTAGATGTGTCTGTCAAACATATACATCTTATATGTGTGTGACCCGTAATTAGCTGCACAAAGGCACGTAGACGTGTCTGCCAAACATAAACATCACACGTGTGAACTTTTGTTCACTGATGCATGTTACATGCCAAAATAATTAGTTAGTCCCACGATCGACTTGGTCATCAGGGGAAGGGGAAGAGGGGAGAGAGGGAGGGGGTGAGATAGTCAGAGAGCAGGAGAGGGACATAAGTGATGATGATGTAGCTATGATCTTTCTCCATTCCTGTCTGTTAGTAGCTGTGTTAAGGAGCTCTGGCATGGAGAGGGCCGTCTACTCCAAGATATTGTTCATCCAGTTCTCCCTTTGACGTCCACTACAGCGCCTGTCCTTCAGTGTACCCTACAAGATCTTCTTCAGGAAGCTAGTGTCATGTTACATGCCCAAAACATGCCAATATCCTTCTCTTGACAGTTGCCAGCAAATGTGAGCAGACCAGGGATGTGTTCTTGTTCCACACGTATTCATTGTATGTAGGAAATGCAGAATTGCTTCCTGAGTACTTGGTCTTGAAAGTGGTGATCTTTTCCCCAACATTGGCAAGAAGTGTACATGTCTCACATCTTTATAGAAAGATGGAGAGAACAAGTGATCTGAATAAACTGAACTTAGTTGTGATGAATATAATTACTCTTCTCCAGATCCTGTCCAATTTGGCAAAATATTACTGCAACTGAAAATGAGTTTACATCACAGTGTTACCCTTCATTTCCATTATGTCGCTGCATAAATACATATTATTCACTGTGGGTTTATGAATGTTAAATTATTACATGTTTCTTACCTTTTCATGAAGCGATACAAGCCAACATCAAAATTCCTGAAAGAACATAAATATGTCTGTATACCAAGGTTAATTTCCAAGTTTATCGGGATCTGGAGGATAGTTTCACTTACATCTTTAGGAGCTCTTAAACTTTACTGTGCTCTATAAAATTGATTTTGATCCTTAAGATATATCTGGTATGCTAAAATCTGTCACCACCAGGTTGTGTCACATGACACAGAAGTGTCACAGAAATACTGTCCTCTGTGGTGTGCTGCTGGTTTAAAAAAAATATACTTATACAGCCACAAATCTAGGTACAACTATTACAGGTCATTCACATATAAAGTAATAAATAAAACAATTAGTCAAAACCTAACAAAATTGAATAACGCTCAATAAAAAGATTAATATCCCTGTACAAATGAGGGATTTTTCCTTACTAGCCTTAATTACCCTAGTGAAATGGCCCCAGTTGGCTGCAGATGGAACGGATACTAACTTCCATATTTCCGAATAGAGATAAATCCGAGAGAGACACTTTGGTCTGTCTGCCAATTTGATCTGGTCGAATTTGGTCATGATTATCGGCAGCCCGAAGATGACGACGTATTTGATCATGATGAATTGTCCACAGCAGTAGCCGACGCCCACGAGGGCCCAGCGAGGCAGGCGGTCCATGACCTCGGGGTCACTCATCAGGGCACTGAAGTAGAAGTAGTGCAGGGTGATTTCGATGAACAATATCCAGAATGCAACGCGTAGAGAATCTTTAACGATGTTCACGACTTTTGATTTCGTCCACGGTTGTCGCGGCAGTGTTGTCTGAAACCAGGCACAGAAATAAGTTGTTCAGCTGGTGACATCTTCACCTGCCAGGGGGCGCTGTGGGCTACATCAGTCTCTGTACCCCCTCTGGCAGATCTGAAGACAAGTTCATTCAACAAAGTCACTTGACAAAAAATTCGGGTACATGTAATAGCAACTGATGAAATCAATGAATTCGTTTGATTCATCTAAGTTCCATATAATCATAGGAGATCTCCCGTGTAATATTCTAATATAAAATTTTAACTGTAACATTTTATTCATAATGTTTACTATTAACGTAAATTTGTTTATTTTATTATTTCTCAATCAGCTGTTTCACACTATTTATTTAATATTTTTGAATTTGTACTAATATTATATAATTTGTTTAGTTTTATTTAATTTATGCAGTTCTGTGTAAAACACCCGGGAGGATTTCATCTTAAATGGGTATGGGTGCTATATAAATTCACATGTTATTACTACCTCAGATCATCAAAATGACAAAACTAAGCTCACCCAATAATATCATAAGCCAGTGTGTTAAACTCGTTTTCCTTTCAGCCAACCACAGCACACATTACATGTGATGTATGGAAAGTTGAATTATTCTGAATACACACCAAAATGGTTCCACTCTGTTGTCAATGATAACTGTCGAACAGGTAAATATATTGTGATTTCCCGAAACTATTCTTGGATCTGAGGTGAAGGGGTTTAATTGTGCATCTCAACACTTTCACGGTTCCCATGCATGACCAGTGGAGACAGATTGATAGGACACAGTACATGTGCAGGAGTAATTCAACAAACTTTGACACTACGTAAGATATCTACCAGTGGTAGTGCATAGTCATATCCTTTGGGTACGGAGTTTGGGAGGAACGGTGAACTTTGACATTTTGTGAAACTCCTTTATATTGTTTTTGTTTCACATTCATATTGTTTTCCAGTCATTTTGTTAGTGCATCTCACAACTGCATTTATTGAAATCCTGTACCTATCAAGACTTTGTCTATAGTTTGCAGACTAATGTCTCAATCTAACGTCTATTTTATAACTTTCTCCATCCTAAAATGAATATTTTAGACATATTTGTATTACCATAAATTCTTGCTTTATGGATATAAAAATCGACGAGAAACAAGAACAGTCAGGTGACATATATTTACACAATGTTCAGACAAAATCCATAAAGTTACATCACAACTTACCTGTAGAAGAAACTGATCATACGTCATCAATGGGCCGGTGAAGAGAACTGGTAAGTAGAAGATATACACAAGCATGTCTATGAATGAGAAACCTCGACGTCTGGCCTTTTCACCTTTGCCCTCTGACCCCCACTTGCATTGCTCCAGACAAAAACTTGTGTAGCGTATGTTTGTGGTCATCAGTGCATAGAGAATAAGATAATACTGGGTAGGCTCATCAATACTCATTCCTGAAATATTTATCTGCAACAGAATGTAAATGTAACTATAACAGTGCCAGTGTGTGTGTGTATGTGTGTGTCTGAGTGTGTGAGTGAGTGAGTGAGTGAGTGAGTGAGTGAGTGAGTGTGTATGTAATATGTATGTATGGTGTGCAAACAATTGTCTATATATGTGGTGTGCGTGCGTATATGTGTATAAATATATGTTAATGGCAAAGGTATGTTTCGTGCATTCTGGGCATGTTTACAAGGACACCTTCTGGGGGTTGAAACAAGCATGAATTAATTATTTTGTGATATTCTGATGTAATACAAACACTAGTCATATCACAGAGAAACATGCAGTTATCTTACGATTCCATGCGTATCAGATTTTATAGGAAAACCAAGGCAAAGCGAGCAAACTACATGTAATTCCAACCATCCAGGCAAGTCATAGAGGTTTTGCTTTGCTTCGCATAATTTTCAGAGAAATCATATTGATTAAAATCCACAGGGGATACCAAGATGGTCTATACCAGTCAATATACATAGCAACCAGATAGTGTATTCAGCTTCTCAAAGTAATGTTGCAGACTCACATAATATCACCAGAATATCAATATATGAAGGAGTCATATCAATTAACATAACAATTTAAAACAACAAGTTCAATTCCAATTATCACTGTAGCTCAACCACATTGTAGTTTGATATGGCTAATGATTATACAATCAGTGGATGGTTCAAGTGATGTCTATTTTAACTTTGTTGTTTATTTTCACAAAGTAACAAAAACCAAATACATTCATACAATGATGCACTCTTTGTAAATAAAAATATGCGTAATAACTTTTTTATTCATGGCAAAAGGGAAAATAAGATAATTGCATGAGTATAACAATTTTGTGTGGAAACAAATCATAATTTGTTTCCACATCATGTAATTACAATACACTACATATAAGAATAATATATATATATATATATATATATATATATATATATATATATTATATAATAAATATATATATATATAACTATATATATATATATATATATATATATATATATTATATATATTTTTTATATACTGTACAGTGTATATTTTCCGAGGTCTATCTCTGGTAATAAAGAGGTTTGCCTAAGCTGCCTTTGGGAGTACATATATAAATAAACATACACTGTATATACATCTATCCATTATATTTGTTTAGATAAAGGAAATTTAGAAACATACATCGTTAAACATAACCTTAGCGAAACGGTCCCAGGTGGCGCCAGACATACCAGATACTCTATGAATCTGTTGGTGTTGAGAAAGACGAGGAATCCTCCGCTGGCCGCCCAGACGGCGAGAGCTGACCTGAAGACAGTGGCCACAAGGAACATGACAAGGCACTGGACGGTGAGGAACAGCACCGCCATGTAACCCATCAGGTACAGCACAATCACTGCGCCGTACTGCGCCAGAATGTAGAACCGGTACTGAAACATGCAACAAAGGTGTGTTAAACAGAGGATGTGTGTTCATGTTCATAAGTTTTAAATTGTTTATTTTAGTTAATAATATTTTATTATGCTCTTGTGGCTATGATATGGTTTCCGAGAGGGAATTTAAAGATTAAAGGTATACATATTTTATTTCAAACTACTGCGCATTATTATCACAATATGATTGATCATTATAATTTTTTTTAAATTTAATTTAACAACTTAATTTATTGTAAATCAGTCATTTGTTATTTCTTAGTTAGAATTTTTCAGTCAATATTTAGTCGACATATCCTTGTTATGTACCGATAAGCATTTTATTTTATGTAGACAATTATTGTAACATATAGCAATTATATGTTTACTAATGTTGTATCTTGAGTGCCTTTGAACATTCGAAGAAATAGCCTTTAAACAGGTTTTCATATCTGGAAATGTGGTGCTATAAAATAAAGTTATTACTATTATTTTATTATTATCATAGTAGATATATGTTGCATGCCAAATTGTGTTTAGTAACTTTAGTTATTTGCCTTAAGCTTGTAAAAATGTTCATAATTTTACAACTTGCCCTACACAACAGGTTCGAATGGTAAACAAATCACCCAGTTAAAAAACCAGCTTAACTGGCATTAATGGAATTTAATGCTGAATCAAGCCAACTTTAACTGCAACAAGAAGTGAAATAAATCGGCCTGTACATTTGAGGAAAGCAGATACTTGCAAAGTGGATCAGGACGTCTAAGACTTAGGCATTTTGAAAATCAAATTCCAATAATACAAAACAATTTGGATAGAATCTGTGCCACCTTCCTCTTCCTGGAGAAAACCAGAAAAGCGAATAAATTGTAGTGATAGATTTACATGTACCTATTCTCTAAGTCTTCAAGTGACGGTGGTACTAAGGTAATTACAGGAGTATAGATTTACATGTACCTATTCTCTATGTCTTCAAGTGATGGTGGTACTAAGGTAATTACAGGGGTATAGATTTACATGTACCTATTCTCTGTCTTCCAATAGGTGGTACTAAGGTAATTACAGGGGTTTTTAGATTTAAAAACCCATTCTCTATGTCTTCAAGTTAAGGTTTTTTTTAAGGGTTTAATTTTTCAGGGGTTGTGTACCTATTCTCTATGTCTTCAAGTGATGGTGGTACTAAGGTAATTACAGGGGTATAGATTTACATGTACCTATTCTCTGTCTTCAAGTGATGGTGGTACTAAGGTAATTACAGGGGTATAGATTTACATGTACCTATTCTCTATGTCTTCAAGTGACGGTGGTATTTAAAGGGAATTACAAATATAGATTTACATGTACCTATTATCTGTCTTCAAGTGACGGTGGTACTAAGGTAATTACAGGGGGATAGATTTACATGTACCTATTTCTGTCTTCAAGTGACGGTGGTAAAGGTAATTACAGGGGTATAGATTTACATGTACCTATTCTCTATGTCTTCAAGTGACGGTGGTACTAAGGTAATTACAGGGGTATAGATTTACATGTACCTATTCTCTATGTCTTCAAGTGACGGTGGTACTAAGGTAATTACAGGGGTATAGATTTACATGTACCTATTCTCTATGTCTTCAAGTGACGGTGGTACTAAGGTAATTACAGGGGTATAGATTTACATGTACCTATTCTCTGTCTTCAAGTGACGGTGGTACTAAGGTAATTACAGGGGTATAGATTTACATGTACCTATTATCTGTCTTCAAGTGACGGTGGTACTAAGGTAATTACAGGAGTATAGATTTACATGTACCTATTCTCTATGTCTTCAAGTGACGGTGGTACTAAGGTAATTACAGGGGTATAGATTTACATGTACCTATTCTCTATGTCTTCAAGTGACGGTGGTACTAAGGTAATTACAGGGGTATAGATTTCCATGTACCTATTCTCTATGTCTTCAAGTGACGGTGGTACTAAGGTAATTACAGGGGTATAGATTTACATGTACCTATTCTCTATGTCTTCAAGTGACGGTGGTACTAAGGTAATTACAGGGGTATAGATTTACATGTACCTATTCTCTATGTCTTCAAGTGACGGTGGTACTAAGGTAATTACAGGGGTATAGATTTACATGTACCTATTCTCTATGTCTTCAAGTGACGGTGGTACTAAGGTAATTACAGGGGTATAGATTTAATGTACCTTTCTCTATGTCTTCAAGTGACGGTGGTACTAAGGTAATTACAGGGGTATAGATTTACATGTACCTATTCTCTATGTCTTCAAGTGACGGTGGTACTAAGGTAATTACAGGGGTATAGATTTACATGTACCTATTCTCTATGTCTTCAAGTGACGGTGGTACTAAGGTAATTACAGGGGTATAGATTTACATGTACCTATTCTTATGTCTTCAAGTGACGGTGGTACTAAGGTAATTACAGGGGTATAGATTTACATGTACCTATTTCTATTTTCAAGTGACGGTGGTACTAAGGTAATTACAGGGGTATAGATTTACATGTACCTATTTTTTGTCTTCAAGTGACGGTGGTACTAAGGTAATTACAGGGGTATAGATTTACATGTACCTATTTTTTGTTTTCAAGTGACGGTGGTACTAAGGTAATTACAGGGGTATAGATTTACATGTACCTATTCTTATGTCTTCAAGTGACGGTGGTACTAAGGTAATTACAGGGGTATAGATTTACATGTACCTATTCTTTGTCTTCAAGTGACGGTGGTACTAAGGTAATTACAGGGGTATAGATTTACATGTACCTATTTCTGTCTTCAAGTGACGGTGGTACTAAGGTAATTACAGGGGTATAGATTTACATGTACCTATTTTTTGTCTTCAAGTGACGGTGGTATTAAGGTAATTACAGGGGTATAGATTTACATGTACCTATTTTTTGTCTTCAAGTGACGGTGGTACTAAGGTAATTACAGGGGTATAGATTTACATGTACCTATTTTTTGTCTTCAAGTGAGGTGGTACTAAGGTAATTACAGGGGTATAGATTTACATGTACCTATTCTCTATGTCTTCAAGTGACGGTGGTACTAAGGTAATTACAGGGGTATAGATTTACATGTACCTATTCTCTATGTCTTCAAGTGACGGTGGTACTAAGGTAATTACAGGGGTATAGATTTACATGTACCTATTCTCTTGTCTTCAAGTGACGGTGGTACTAAGGTAATTACAGGGGTATAGATTTACATGTACCTATTTTCTGTCTTCAAGTGACGGTGGTACTAAGGTAATTACAGGGGTATAGATTTACATGTACCTATTCTCTATGTCTTCAAGTGACAGTGGTACTAAGGTAATTACAGGGGTATAGATTTACATGTACCTATTATCTGTCTTCAAGTGACGGTGGTACTAAGGTAATTACAGGGGTATAGATTTACATGTACCTATTCTCTACGTCTTCAAGTGACAGTGGTACTAAGGTAATTACAGGGGTATATAGTATATACACACAGGGTTCTAATTCTTTCTACTAAAATGGTTGGTTTAACTTATGGTTATAATTGATTACATGCCAATTAATTAATTGCACCTGAAACAATAAAAATATAATTTGAACTTTACAGACATTTAAAATAAATTTGAATGCAGAAAGCCAATTGGTTTTATTTTGGATTGAATTCACAATTTTTTTTATTATTGACCCATTAACATTTTTTTGTTTAATTTTGGATTTAAAAAGTAAAGGAGACAAAAATTTTACTTTAGTTTCCCCTGTACCCAAGGAAAAAGGGAGGAAAAGATTTATTTTGTCATCAGGGCCCCTTGTGAAAATTAAATTTAAAAAACTTTATAAAAATATTTAATTTTTGATTTTTTAAAAAATTTTGAAGAAAAATTAGAAAGAAAAACGTAAAAGCCCCCCGCCATTGTTAGTTTGGGTTGACTAGCAAAAAAATTTTTTATAAAATGTGACAAAAAAAAAAGGAAATATAAATATTTAAACTGCTCAACTTTTTTTTAAATTTAGTTTTTTTTTTTTATAGACAAATAGTTGTAAGTTTCCCTTTTTTTAAGGGAATTTTAAATTGAAAGTTATTGTAAGAAGATTAGAAATGAAAAATTAATTTTTATGTAGTCCAAAACCCAATATTACATAAAATAAACCGGCCAGTCGGGACAAGAAGAAAGAGGGGTGGAGAACCAGGGAATTTTTTTATAATTTAGTAATTTTGGTTTCACCCGAAGAAAATAAAAAAATTTGGAACTGTCATCGGAAACATGTAATTTATAATCCCTGCCAGAGGGGAAAATAGTTAGGTATAGAGTGTTGGACTGTCAGTCAAGGGACATAGTTAGGTAGTAGAGTGTTGGACTGTCAGTCAAGGGACATAGTTAGGTAGTAGAGTGTTGGACTGTCAGTCAAGGGGAAAATAGTTAGAGTAAAGGTTGGACTGTCAGTCAAGGGGAAAATAGTTAGTAGTAAAGGTTGGACTTCAGTCAAGGGGACAATAGTTATGTAGTAAAGTGTTGGACTGTCAGTCAAGGAGACAGTAGTTACATAGTAAAGTGTTGGACTGTCAGTCAAGGGGACAATAGTTAGGTAGTAGAGTGTTGGACTGTCAGTCAAGGGGACAATAGTTAGGTAGTAGAGTGTTGGACTGTCAGTCAAGGAGACAGTAGTTAGGTAGTAGAGTGTTGGACTGTCAGTCAAGGAGACAGTAGTTAGGTAGTAGAGAGTTTGACTGTCAGTCAAGGGGACAATAGTTAGGTAGTAGAGTGTTGGACTGTCAGTCAAGGGGACAATAGTTAGGTAGTAGAGTGTTGGACTGTCAGTCAAGGGGACAATAGTTAGGTAGTAGAGTGTTGGACTGTCAGTCAAGGAGACAGTAGTTAGGTAGTAGAGTGTTGGACTGTCAGTCAAGGGGAAAATAGTTAGTAGTAAAGTGTTGGACTGTCAGTAAAGGGGGACAATTTAGAAAAGTGTTGGACTGTCAGTCAAGGGGAAAATAGTTAGTAGTAAAGGTTGGACTTCAGTCAAGGAGACAGTATTTAAATAGTAAAGTGTTGGACTGTCAGTAAGGGGAAAATAGTTAGGTAGTAGAGTGTTGGACTGTCAGTCAAGGAAAGTAGTTAGGTAGTAGAGGTTGGACTTCAGTCAAGGAGAAAAAAAGGGGGGCTTCAGTCAAGGGGACAATAGTTAGGTAGTAGAGTGTTGGACTTCAGTCAAGGGACAAAAAAGATTTTTTGGGGGAAAAAAAAGGTTTGGCTGTCTCAAGGAGACATAGTTACAAAAGGGGTTCTTAGTAAGGGGACAGTATTACATGAATTGGACTTCATCAAAGCTTTTGGTGAGGGTTTACTTCCCAAAACAGATTGGATAGATTTCTTCATAAAGACATTTGGATGGGTTACTGCATCAAAAATTTAAATTTGGCGTCGAAAACGTGTTAGGTATATTTGGGATTATAAGGGAAATTTTTTAAGTAGATTTGGATTTCATCAAACGTTTTTAGGGGGAAACCCCATCAAACATTTTTTTTAAAATTTTATTCATCAAGGGGACATATTTAATTGGGCTTAGTAAGGGGAAATTTTGGGTGATTTTTTATTTAAAAGTAGTTATTTAAAATGTTGATTTCATCTGGGGACTTTTACTTAATTTACTTGTAAGGGAGACGGTTTAAAGAGGTTGGTTATCAAAATTTACAAAAAAGGGGGGGACTTATGGGGCATAGTTCAAAAGGTGTTATTTCGTAAAGGGGCGTGTTCTGAATTTATTGTGGGGGCTTTAAAAGGATGTTCTTCATAAAAGGGACATGTTCAGGAGTGTTGGTTAAAAAACATATTTATGAGGGTTTATTCATCGGGGAAAAATATTCTAAAATTTATTTTAAAAACATGTTGGGTTAATTTTGGGTTTAGTAAAACTTTTTTTGTTGGATTCATCGGGGACAGATTAGTATTGTTCTGCATAAGGGAACTGTTATATGTTTACTTCTCAAGGGACGATTACTATTGTTACTTCACGGGGGAAAATTTACGTAGTAGAGTGTTGGACTTCAGTAAAGGGGAAAAGTAGTTAGGTAGAGTGTTGGACTGTCAGTCAAGGAGACAGTAGTTACGTAGTAGAGTGTTGGACTGTCAGTCAAGGGGACAGTAGTTATGTAGTAGAGTGTTAGATTGTCAGTCAGGGGACAGTAGTTACGTAGTAGAGTGTTGGACTGTCAGTCAAGGGGACAGTAGTTATGTAGTAGAGTGTTAGATTGTCAGTCTAGGGGACGGTGGTTCAATTTAACCTGCCATCATGTTGACACTTACTCTCTACTCTAGCAGACCTGTTCTATCAAACACCGTCGTGACTTCTCCTGAACCCTTCCAGCAACACTGTCTGTAGTTAATGCATGAAGAAAATGTTTCCACACATACGACATATCCACATTATCTATAGCCAAGTATTCCTTTATGTAGCTGTGGTGAACAGTAGCAATGCCAACTAAACGAATTTGCCCAAGGTTCAGCAGTAACTGAACCAGAGTTCTCTTGACCAAGACTCCGATGCTCCGGCCAGTGTACCACTATGCTCCATAGCAGTCTCGTTAGAATTGCACAATTACAAGGTGTCTTATAAAGGGACTGTGATAAACTGGAAGTAAGAAAAACTCACCCGTATCCGGCCAAGAAACGAATATCCCGGGACTAGGTAAGGACTCCTTGTCTTCAGGACATACTCTATCCACAACAGATAATAATAAAATACTTCAAGCATATATAGTATTACATACCAGTATACCAGCACATGTACACACAGTTATACTCTCAGACAAACACACACATACACACACACCCAGACACAAAGACCCCCCCCCACATACACACACATACACTTCTAAATGGAGTCACAAACTCAGTGGTGGAGTAAGCATGACACAACAGACATACCCCGACACAACAGACATACCCAGACATAAGACATACCTCAACACAACAGAATACCCCGACACAACACACATACCCCGACACAACACACATACCCTGACACAACACACATATCCTGACACAACAGATATACCTTGACACAACAGACATACCCTGACATAACACACATACCCTGACACAAGACACATACCCTGACACAACATATATACCCTGACACAACAGACATACCCTGACACAACAGACATACCCTGACACAACAGACATACCTTGACACAACACACATACCATGACACAACAGACATACCCTGACACAACAGACATACCCTGACACAACAGACATACCCTGACACAACAGACATACCCTGACACAACACACATACCTTGACACAACAGATATACCCTGACACAACAGACATACCCTGACACAACAGACATACCCTGACACAACAGACATACCCTGACACAACAGACATACCCTGACACAACAGACATACCCCGACAAAACAGACATACCCTGAAACAACAGACATACCCCCCTGACACAACATACATACCCTGCCACAGCAGATATACCCCAACACAACAGATTCAGAGAACTTCCTGTTAATATTAACTAATTACCATCCATTGCTTGGATAACACAAAAGACTTACCCTGAAGTCACTTTTAAAGTCACTATCCGAAATGGAAAGGGAAGCAAGGACTGGAAAGGGAAAGACTGGGAGACTGTATGGAGGAAAACGGGAAGAACTTGCACCTTGGGAGGAAGATTTGGATATGGGAAGGATTGGGAGAAATGAAGGGCTGGGAAGAGAAAGGGCTATGGGGAGGAAGATGGGAGAACATGGGCCCTGAAAGAGCTAGGAATGGGATGAGGGAAGGATGGGGAGAAGGGAAGGGCTGGCAGGATAAAAGGACAAAATGGATGGAAGGGAAAAAGCAAATGTGAGAAGCTGGTGACACAGACAGAAGAGAGTGACACACGTAACTACCTTGAGAGGCCCAGTAGGTGCTGTAGCAGAAGTAGGCCACAAAGCCAGACCAAGCAATGATGTTGAACCATGCCTCTAAGCGAGGCAGTCTCCCCATCTGCAGGTACGGTGACACTCGTGGATGTGACGACTGCTTTACAGTCTCCTTTTCCATGTACTCCTCTGTTTTCTCCAACACACCCATATCTGTAGTGTAAAACACAGTTGTGACAATTGACAGAACCAACTGTGGTAGAGAATTCTACCCAAGTGCCCGGGACAACTGACAGGGCTAACCAAATGCTCATCTAACAAAGATCGCTCAAGCGATCCTGGAAAACATTATTTTGTTCTTGCTGTTCCTTGTCACTGTCGACCATACGATTGAGCGAGATCTGTGCGCGTTTGGGCCCATCGGAAGGAATGTCCCAGGTCCTATCTACTAGTTGTCATTACCCAGTATTGTCTCCGCTCTACTACACCTGCCACATCCAAGTGTCACATCATATATCAATCAGTGGGGCTGCACATTATGACTCACCAGGTGTGTTCCGCCACAGGGCATTTTTTGACCAATGGGTAAGGAGCATGTGTCCACGTGGACAGCCTCTGTTTACACAGTACATGTGACTATGTTACCCCGTGGTTCTGCTTGTGTTTACACAGTACATGTGACTATGTTACCCCGTGGTTCTACTTGTGTTTACACAGTACATGTGACTATGTTACCCCGTGGTTCTGCTTGTGTTTACACAGTACATGTGACTATGTTACCCCGTGGTTCTACTTGTGTTTACACAGTACATGTGACTATGTTACCCCGTGGTTCTGCTTGTGTTTACACAGTACATGTGACTATGTTACCCCGTGGTTCTGCTTGTGTTTACACAGTACATGTGACTATGTTACCCCATGGTTCTACTTGTGTTTACACAGTACATGTGACTATGTTACCCCGTGGTTCTACTTGTGTTTACACAGTACATGTGACTATGTTACCCCGTGGTTCTGCTTGTGTTTACACAGTACATGTGACTATGTTACCCCGTGGTTCTGCTTGTGTTTACACAGTACATGTGACTATGTTACCCCGTGGTTCTGCTTGTGTTTACATTGTACATAATGGTGAAAACAAGTATTCGTAACTATTTTGCTAAGCCTAGTTGTTTCAAATTCTGTCTTTACAGTCTGTAATGAATGATCATGCTCTGCATATTTTATTTCAATGAACTGAACAAAAACAATATAATTTTAAAAACTACATTTTGCAGGAAAATATGATACAACCATTTGTGTACGTCTGCTTTGAAGATAAAGTACACGTCATTTGGTAATTTAATGTACATGTCTATTGTGAGTTTTTTGCATTTCATATCAATGATGTGTGTAAATAAATAATAAAACAATGTAATAAAACAATTAGTAATATGAAAATAAAGCTGGTACAAATTGAATAGAATTGAATTTATTCAACAAACAGGCAAAACATGTGATATGGAAGCAAATTGTTGGTAATCTTAAATATAGACACCATATTGTTGGTATCAATGATATCATACACACACAGAGTATTGAAATAACTAAAAATAGGACTTGTGTGTGACAATTACCCTTCATGTTTACATACCTTATGTTTACATATTCCTATTGCTTTTTATGTAAAAATTAATTATGTTGTTCTTATATGTATTTCCCCACACTTCACAACACTAATTAAGATAAGGCATGATGAGAGTGCAGTACAGAGTATATAACACATTACTATTTAACAGGTGCTTGACTCTATTCATAATGGACACATTCTTAGCTATTTTATTTGCGATTTTCTTAACATGGTTTCTCCAATCTAACTGACAATCTATGTAAACATTTTGTGCAATAAACTCTTGAAATATTATATAATAGTGAGATTATTTACTTTCTGTTCCCTTCTTATAACCATACAGTTTGTTTTAGAAATATTTATAAACAATTTATTTGTATTAAACTACCGGGTACATACTTATCCAATGCTGAAAATACTATTTTGCACGTTTTTGATACATCATCACCTGTGAAGAAGTTGGTGTCATCCGCAAATATTATACGTGTCATAACAGTTGATACTTTACACGTCATTAGTATATCTAGGATAAACAAAATTGGTCCAAGTATGGAGCCTTGTGGTACACCACATGTTATAAGAATACTCACTTCCTAGAATGTGTCTTGCCTAGGTTTACTTTTCTTGACAGACATTGCCAGATTGTGAGGTGCCATTTGGTGGCGAGTCTGCAAGTGTTGGGCACTTGTGACAGACTTCCTTTTCTTTAGTGGTGTGTATAGCTGTGCTTATTGGTTGCAGAATATATACTATAGATCATTAATTATTAACTTTGTAATGCTATTTGAAATAGAGTATGAGCAACTTCAAATACAACTGTTTTATTATGTAACTTATCCAGCTGACCCTCAGGTTATGTGCTATCAATTAAGAAAATAATAAAAAATCAGACCAATAACAAAATGCTAAAACTAGGACTACATAATTATGATCTAACAATGTCTACAATAATTATTAGAAAAAAAATGACTGACCTTTCCCATGTTTTCCCGATGTGGCATATTATTTTGTTTCGTATTACTGTAATTACATGGCCATGGCCTGGAGTGATACTGGTGTGATGAGTAGTTACTCATAATTTTAATTTGTCTACATTTAAAACATTTAGCAAAATTTTCAGTGACGTGACATGTCATATACAGTTATACAGTAGTTACATAGCTGTAGCCTAGGGCTATAACGAGACAAACATACGATTCAATGCATTTCAAAACAATATAAAAAGTATTTTAATAGTCATAATTATGTTGCCATTTTAAATCACTTATTCAAATATTTATCAACAGAAAACACAACAATGAGCTAATTTTACCATTATAAGTAATAAGATACACAAATTTCGAGCAATTGTTCCGTCTTTAAATTGCAAAAACTTCGGATCTAATAAAGATATCATAATAAAATTACAATTATGTGATCTGTAACTTATTACCTTTCATTTGAGCCTATTTCCAACATCCTATAATTATTTTGAATTATTTGTTGAAGTGCCTACAGCTACATACATAACTTTCATTGCGACTGTGATGATGACAGCTGGTTATTGTGCCAGTTCTTTTTATGTAACTTATAAGATTTTACTAGTCTAATTGCTGTTGCCGTTGGTGTGTACTTTACATAGGCATAGCTACACGTCACGTAATTTTAATGTTCATGTCTGTTGTGAGACCTTTTTGCATTTCAAATTAATGATGTATGTAACTAAATTTCCCATCCTTTTCAGTGACGTAACATATCACATAGACAGTAATTACATAACTGAAGTCTATGGCTAACATACGCCAGACTCGAGTCGCTGCGACTGTGATAATCATGATGGCAGATGGTCACTCACTGTCAGCTATTTTATTTATGCCAGCTCTTTTTAAATGTTGGTCTACTTTACTTTATATTGCTGTACATCACATCATCAGTTACTTTAGCTTAGTTACGCATAAGTAATAATTTTCACTCTACTTAACCAACTCCTAGGTACAGAAAAATAGCACTAACTGATGTTTTGCCGACGAACTGAAACCTCCCGCTTGTTGAACCTTCGGCGTTCGTGGAAACGTAGTTGGTCACGTGTACCGTGTAAACTCTGGCTGTCGCGTGTGCGCATCGACTTCTACCAAGGGTCAAGCAACAAAGTCCCGCGGCGACGGACGAGTGATGATGACTTTCGCAAGGACTTTGTTGCTTTACCCTTGGTTATTGGAAGTCGATGCGCACACGCGACAGCCAGTGTTTACACGGTACACGTGACCAACTACGTTTCCACGAACGCCGAGGGTTCAACAAGCTGGACATTTCAGTTCGTCGGCAACAAATTCAGTTAGTACTATTTTTCTGTACTTAGGAGTTGATTAAGTAGAGTAAAAAATGATTACCTATGCGTAACTAAACTAAAGTAACTAATGATGAGATTTAACTAATAAGTATATTTAACAAGATTTAACAAGATTGCCACCTAGAGATTCAACTCTAGATGACAGGTGGACTATAGGAAGCCATTTGGCTTATCGAGAGTCCAACCTATCTATCTAAGTATACCCCGCCCGTCTTAGGTATATGTCGATTTTATTTTTGAATGTATTAACACTACTAGCACCCACACAATCAGCTGATAATCTGTTCCAACAGCAACTTTTTAGTATGTTATATTTGTCATTTCTGGCAATGTCTGTCATGTGTATGTCAAGGACCACAATGGAAATAAGATATAAGTGCGTGCACTTTTTGTGTTATCCGAATATTTAAATGTACCTTGTATTTATATATTATGCATATGTGTACAATGTTTTACATTTATATTAAATAAATCAATCAATCAAAAAAACTAATCTTCTAAAAACAGCTGGCATAAATAGCTGACAGTGACCATCTGCCATCATGAATGATCATCACAGACACAGTCGCAGCGAGTCTGGTGTATTTTGTCACGTTAGCCTTCGGCTTCAATTATGTAATTACTGTATATGTGATATGTCAGTCACTGAAAAGGATGCGAAATTTATTTACACACATCATTAATTTGAAATGCAAAAAATCTCACAACAGTCAACAGACATGAACATCAAAATTACGTGATGTGCAGCAATGTAAAGACTAAACTTAAGTACACCAACGACAACAGCAACTAGACTAGTATAATCTTATAAGTTATATAAACATAACTAGTACAATAACCATAAACTTTTGTCTGATGTATTTTTGACTCGTTATAGCCCTAGGCTTCAGCTATGTAACTACTGTATATAAATATGTGACATGTCACGTCACTGAAAATTTTGCGAAATGTTTTAAATTTAGACTTATTAATATTATGAGTAGCTACCCATCACACCAGTATCACTAAAATGTCATGGCCATGTAATTACAGTAATATGAAACAAAATAACATGCCACATCGGGAAAACATGGGAAAGGTCAGTCATTTCTTTTCTCTAATTGTAGACATTGTATAGATCATAATTATGTTGTCCTAGTTTTAAAATTTTGTTATTGGTCTGATTTTTTCTTTTCTTAATTGATAGCACATAACCTGAGGGTCAGCTGGAGAAGTTACGTAATAAAACAGTTGTATTTGAAGTTCCACATACTCTATTTCAAATAGCATTAAACTACAAAGTTTAAACTAATTAGTGATAGTAAATATTCTGCAACCAATGAGCACAGCTATACACACCACTAAAGAAAAGGAAGTCTGTCACAAGTGCCCAACTCTTGCAGACTCGCCACCAAATGGCACCTCACAATCTGGCAATGTCTGTCAAGAAAAGTCAACCTAGGCAAGACACATTCTAGGAAGGGAGTATTCTTATAACATGTGGTGTACCACAAGGCTCTATACTTGGACCAATTTTGTTTATCCTAGAAATACTAATGACATGTGTAAAGTATCAACTGTTATGACACGTATAACATTTGCTGATGACACCAACTTCTTGTACACAGGTGATGATGTAAAAAAATGCGCTAAATAGTATTTTAAGCATTACATAAGTTGAATACCCCGGGGTATGTAGTTTAGTGCAAATAAATTGTTTTTAAATATTTCTAAAACAAACTGTATGGTTATAAGAAGGAAAAAGAAAGTAAATAATCTCACTATTAGTATCAATGGAAATAATATTTAAAGAGTTTATTGCACAAAATGTTTACATAGACTGTCAGTTAGATTGGAGTAACCATGTTAAGAAAATAAAATAGCTAAGAATGTGTCCATTATTAATAGAGTCAAGCACCTGTTAAATAGTAATGGTTATATACTATGTACTTCACTCTCATCATGCCTTATCTTAATTAGTGTTGTGAAGTGTTGGGAAATACATATAAGAACAAAATGCAATGTTTTTACATAAAAAGATATGTAAACATGAAGGGTACTTGTTACACACAAAACCTATTTTTTAGTTATTTCAATACTCTGTGTGTGTATGATATGATTGATTCCAAAAATATGGTGTCTATAATATTTAATGTTACCAACAATTTGCTTCCGGATCACGTTTTTGTTTGTTTGTTGAATAAATTCAATTCTATTCAATTTGTACCAGCTTTATTTCCATATTACTGATTTATTTATTACTTTGTTTTATTATTTATTTACACTCATCATTGATATAAAATGCAAAAAAAACTCACAACAAACATATACATTAAAATTACCAAGTGACATGTACTTTATCTTCAAAGCAGATATACACAAATATTTGTATCATATTTTCTTGCAAAATGTAGTTTCTTAAATTTTATTGTTTCTGTTCAGTTCATGTTCGACAGTGGCAAGGAGCAGCAAGAACAACATAATGTTTTCCTGGATCACTTGAGCGATCTTTGTTAGATGAGCATTTGGTTAGCCCTGTCGGTTGTACCGGGCACTTGGGTAGAATTCTCTACCACAGTTGGTTCTGTCAATTGTCACAACTGTGTTTTACACTACAGATATGGGTGTGTTGGAGAAAACAGAGGAGTACATGGAAAAGGAGACTGTAAAGCAGTCGTCATATCCACGAGTGTCGCCGTACCTGCAGATGGGGAGACTGCCTCGCTTAGAGGCATGGTTCAACATCATTGCTTGGTCTGGCTTTGTGGCCTACTTCTGCTACAGCACCTACTGGGCGTCACAAGGTAGTTACGTGTGTCACTCTCTTCTGTCTGTGTCACCAGCTTCTCACAATTTCTTTATCCCTTCCATCCATTTTGTCCTTTTATCCTGCCAGCCCTTCCCTTCTCCCCATCCTTCCCTCATCCCATTCCTAGCTCTTTCAGGGCCCATGTTCTCCCATCTTCCTCCCCATAGCCGTTTCTCTTCCCAACCCTTCCCTTCTCCCAATCCTTCCCATATCCAAGACTTCCTCCCAAGGCACAAGTTCTTCCCCTTTTCCTCTGTACAGTCTTATTCACCTCCCAGTCTTTCCCTCTCCCAGTCCTTGCTTCCCCTTTCCATCTCGGATAGTGACTTTAAAAGTGACTTTGGGGCAAGTCTTTTGTGTTATCCAAGCAATGGATGGTAATTAGTTAATATTAACAGGAAGTTCACTGAATCTGTTGTGTTGGGGTATGTGTGTTGTGTCGGGGGGGTATGTCTGTTGTTTCAGGGTATGTCTGTTTTGTCGGGGTATGTCTGTTGTGTTGGGGTATGTCGGTTTTATAGGGGTATGTCTGTTGTGTCGGGGTATGTCTGTTGTGTCGGAGTATGTCTTGTGTCGGGGTATGTCTGTTGTGTCGGGGTATGTATGTTGTGTCATGCTTACTCCACCATTGCATTTGTTTAGAAGGGTGTGTGTGTGTGTCGGGGGGTGTGGGTGTGTGTCTGGGTGTTTGTTTATGTGTGTGTGTTTGTCTGTGAGAGTATAACTGTGTGTACATGTGCTGGTATACTGGTATGTAATACTATATATGCTTGAAGTATTTTATTATTATCTGTTGTGGATAGAGTATGTCCTGAAGACAAGGAGTCCTTACCTAGTCCCGGGATATTCATTTCTTGGCAGGATGCGGGTGAGTTTTTCTTACTTCCAGTTTATCACAGTCCCTTTATAAGACACCTTGTAATTGTGCAATTCTAATGAGACTGCTACGGAGCATAATGGAACACTGGCCGGAGCATCGGAGTCTTGGTCAAGAGAACTCTGGTTCAGTTACTGCTGAACCTTGGGCAAGTTCATTTAGTTGGCATTGCTCCTGTTCACCATAGCTGTATAAAAGAATACTTGGCTATAGATAATGTGGGTATATCGTATGTGTGGAAACATTTTCTTCATGCATTAACTACAGAGCAGTGTTGCTGGAAGGATTCAGGAGAAGTCACGACGGTGTTTGATAGAACAGGTCTGCTAGAGTAGAGAGTAAGTGTCAACATGATGGCAGGTTAAATTGAACCACCGTCCCCTAGACTGACAATCTAACACTCTACTACGTAACTACTGTCCCCTTGACTGACAGTCCAACACTCTACTACGTAACTACTGTCTCCTTGACTGACAGTCCAACACTCTACTACCTAACTACTGTCTCCTTGACTGACAGTCCAACACTCTACTACGTAACTACTGTCTCCTTGACTGACAGTCCAACACTCTACTACGTAACTACTGTCCCCTTCTCGGCAGGTGATGTATAAATTGACAGTGTTGTGCTTGTTGCGTTTCTACACGATGACAATTGCCATTAGTGCTGGTTTGATACCAGGTTTTGTTCGATACTGATCGATACCTGAATTTTGTTCGATACTTACGTTGTAAGTCTAATATTCACATAGAACACAGTTCCCAGTAGAAGAACAGTATGCAACAGAAGTAGTGCAGGTTCGATTCCAGAATTCTTCGGTATCGATTGATATATTGCTGGTTTGATACCAGAATTCTTCAATATCAATTGATACCAAATTTTTATTCGATACTCGAAATTTACATTGTAAGTCTAATTCAATACAGTAGAGATCTCCACAGAAACACACTATCCACTTAGACTAATGGGACCGAAACACATAATGTTTCACTTGTAGGGAAATACTGGGGGTATGTGATAATTTTATAGTCATGCAAACAATGATTAATGTGCAATTTCCATTTTATTAAAGTAAACAAACAAAAGTTGTAACTGTTTCAATATAATTGATTACTGCTGTAAAACTTAAAAGTAATTGTAATATAATATTAAAACAATAAAGACAACTGCTATAAGATACCTAGTGGCAAATAAATTAATTAATTGCACTGAATTAATTTAAATTAATAACAGTACTTCACCCAAACTCTTTGCAAATACACTATACAGCAGCTTAATATCAATTCAATGTGTCTCTTAACGTTATCATCAACAAGTAATGCTGAAACATAACATACAAATAATATGTTATTGTTAAACACATCTATTACTTATAATAGTGCCAGCGCAGCTGAACATTCACCGTTGTAACTGTTTTATTTATTAATTGTATTGTAAAGATAATTGTGATTTAACATCAAACCTATATAGACGATTACAATAAAATAACACTAATTAACAATAGAAAAAATATTAATTAAAATAACAATTGTACTTCCCAGTTCACACCAATATTTGTGAATATAAAACTTAAATTACCACGTTATCAAGTACACACAACAAGCCCCATAATGTTTTAATTTGCAACTGTTTTCAAGAACAGGTCGGTTTCTTCCTCTGCCTCTGCCTCTGCCAGTGGTGAACCTGTTTGGCCAGTGTCAGTGACAGTAGATGCAGTAAGTGTATCGTCATCGTCAATCAGTCATCGTGTATGTCACTTCTTGACGCTGTGGCCACAGTAGTAGATTCGGAAACCGATGGCGATTCGCTTGGTTCGATTGTAACTAGATATCCACTGCTTGCTCATTGTCGAATATTTCTATAGAACACGTTATGGAGTCATTGCAACATTGTCCATGATGACGTCGACGTGTCCTTCGATGAAAGTTGATCATCACGTTTTGATAGTTTCTTGAAAGATAGACAGTGACATGTTTCGGCAAATTTGATGTATTTCCCCCGCTATCTTTGGGGCGCTTCTGGCATAGCAGACACTCTTTGTTGGAAAACTGTCAAATTGGCGATGAACGTTGTAACATGTTGTCGTTCGTCTTGGTTGAGCGAGTTGTATATGGCATACGGTGGTGCCCCCAAACAGCAAAACAGCGCCACCAAACAGAACCCGGATAAACAACGCTTGCGCATCGCGCTCGAATAATTATTTATAATAATAATATTATTATTAAACTTGTTTCATAAATACTACTGCGTGCAATAAACACTCTATAAAAGTGTGTTTTTGTACGCGTAGCCGTAAGTAACGTAGGGACACAGACGCCACGATAGTGCCACCAAACGAGAGTCATGAACCTTGGTTTGGGTAACCGAGGCTAAGCGAAGTCTGACCTAGGCTAAAATCGTGCACAGAAAACAGTTATTATACAGACTAACTATACAATATAGTTTTAGAAAACAATTCACATTTGATGGTGTATTATTTTTTAAACAACACGGCCTATGTCAAATTAGGTAGCAAAGTGCTGTAGTAAACGACGTCATCGACAACAGTGTTGCACCTTCGCATCGACGTTGTCGAATGGACTTGATGTCGAAGTATCGAAGGTATCGAAAGTATCGAAGGTATCGAAGGTATCGAAGGTATCGAAGGTATCGAAGGTATCGAAGGTATCGAAGGTATCGAAGGTATCGAAGGTATCAAACATTGGGCATTCGATACCAAAAATATTGAAGTATCGCAATGCCACTAAATATCGTTATTGAACTTTCGCAAGTATCGCGATACTTCGATATATCTAATATCGAACCAGCACAAGTTGCCATGGTTGTGTTATTGTCTTCAGGATGAATCCAACGGTGAGTGGGAATTCATGAGAGGCTGGAGTAAAATCATCTGGCCCTGGTTCTCCATCCACATCGTTCTGTCTCTCATCACCAGAAGGATCGCGTTTGAGGTTTGTATGATAATATTGGTAATATTGGTCACTGCCATGAAAATTCAATTAATCATTTCTAATACAGTTCTTACAATAACTTGTAAATGTAAATTACCTGCTTAACATAAGTGTTAAATGTTTACAATCTGCATGTTGTGCAGGTATAAAAAATAAAGAACAGTGTCTACAATTTTTGTAACGTAAATTAAATAACATTAGATGTAGCAGTTTAAGAGTATTTATATTTAAATGTAATGTTGTAAACGGCTTTTATTAAGTACTATCATGTCATATAAATAGGTTTATTTAAGTTGTCTAGTCTAAACCACAGGTACATAACAGACGGCAGAGAAGAGGCTATGTATGCTGTGTTGGGCTGTTGGCGTAGATTATAATATTCAAAATGTTCAAATCATCAACAAGTTGAAATATTTAATAATAAAGTTTTCAGATGTTGAATTTGAACGAGCAGAGGCTCCAGACTGATGACAAAGTAAATCTTGTTCCTGCCTGTTTCACTTGAGAATACATTTGGGGAGAACTGCAAAGATAAATATATTGTACTCTCTGAGGTGCTTTGTAAATACCACAAATTCCAGGAATCAAAAAAGAATGTGTGTGAGTGGGTCAATATGGAATAAAATAAATTGAAAAAATTAGTTCAATCCTTGAAAATGAAAACCAAATGTGGACAGATTCTGCACTTCATATATTCATATTAAGATGTGCCAGTAAAGTTCACTGAATGTGATATTAGTTATTGATATAATAAAACAGGTGCAATTAATTAATTGGTATGTAATAAATTATAACCATAAGTTATAACATTTTAGTAGAAAGAATTAGAACCCTGTGTGTATATACTATATACCCCTGTAATTACCTTAGTACCACCGTCACTTGAAGACATAGAGAATAGGTACATGTAAATCTATCACTACAATTTATTGGCTTTTCTGGTTTTCTTCAGGAAGAGGAAGGTGGCATTGATTCTATCCAAATTGTATTGTAATATTGAAATTTGATTTTCAAAATGCCTAAGTCTTAGACGTCCTGATCCACTTTGCAAGTATCTGCTTTCCTCAAATGTACAGGCCGATTTATTTCACTTCTTGTTGCAGTTAAAGTTGGCTTGATTGAGCATTAAATTCCATTAATGCCAGTTAAGCTGGTTTTTTTAACTGGGTGATTTGTTTACCATTCGAACCTGTTGTGCAGGGCTAGTTGTCAAATTATGAACATTTTTACAAGCTTAAGGCAAATAACTAAAGTTACTAAACACAACGTGGCATGCAACATATATCTACTATGATAATAATAGTAATAACTTTATTTTATAGCACCACGTTTCCAGATATGAAAAGCTGTTTAAAGGCTATTTCTTCGAATGTTCAAAGGCACTCAAGATACAACATTAGTAAACATATAATTGCTATAACACAATCATTGTCTACATAAAATAAAATGCTTACATAGCAAGGATATGTCAACTAAATATTGAAACTAAAAGTAACAAATGACTGATTTATAATCAATTAAGTTGTTAAATAAAATAAAATAATAATAATAAATCATATTGTGACGATAACATGCAATAGTTTGAAATAAAATATATATATAATTATATATCTTTAATCTTTAAATTCCATCTCGGAAACCATATCATAGCCACAAGAGCATAATAAAATATTATTAAGTAAAATAAACTATTTAAAACTTATGAACATGAACACACATCCTCTGTTTAACACACCTTTGTTGCATGTTTCAGTACCGGTTCTACATTCTGGCGCAGTACGGCGCAGTGATTGTGCTGTACCTGATGGGTTACATGGCGGTGCTGTTCCTCACCGTCCAGTGCCTTGTCATGTTCCTTGTGGCCACTGTCTTCAGGTCAGCTCTCGCCGTCTGGGCGGCCAGCGGAGGATTCCTCGTCTTTCTCAACACCAACAGATTCATAGAGTATCTGGTACGTCTGGTGCCACCTGGGACGGTTTTGCTAATGTTATGTTTAACGATGTGTGTTTCTAAATTTTCTTTATCTAGACAAATATAATGGATAGATGTATATACAGTGTATGTTTGTTTATATATGTACTCCCAAAGGCAGCTTAGGCAAACCTCTTTATTACCAGAGATAGACCTCGGAAAATATACACTGTACAGTATATATATATGTATTATATATATATATATATATATATATATATATATATATATTGCTCGCCCTCTCCGGTACTGTTCTAAGTAAATATAATATGGAAGCCTGCTGTGCTTTGCTCGGTTTATGGAATGAGAGATAGCAAGAAAAACAGAAACAAATGTGCATGGAAAATGGCAATGCCTTTTAATTACACAAGTAAAGAGAAGTCATATAGTATATAGACTATGAGCATTGCCGCTGGCATAGATGTCATGTTTGTCAATGGGGATTGCACGAGAAATTATCTAAGCAACTAGCTATCTAAGCAAACAAAATGTGGGGAGGCCAGGAAGCACCCCACAATATAGTACAATGTAAACATTGAGGTAAACATGCAACATAAAACCCCTTGGAAAACGTAACCACCCGACAGAGCAAAATTTTAAAAAATAATGCAACACAGCAGTCATAAGGAAGCCGTGAACTCGCGCGTGAAGGAAAAACGCCAAGCCAAGCTGGAGCAGATGGGGTAGGTGGGAGGGAAAAATGTGGTTAAAAACGGGCTGCTCCGTGAAACGCACTACCTCTGTTGACAGAGGAATTAAAACTGAAGTCTAGTGATATGCGATGCCGGGTGGTGACTGTGTCCAGCCCACCCCAGCTGCACTGTGGCCTCATCTAAGGTGACATTGTCCAGATGTGACTGGACAATGTTTACAAGTAGATTGGTGCTGTGAGCAAAACGTATTTAATCCCTGCTGGATTAAATCCACACACACACACATATATATGTGTGTATATATATATATATATATACATATATATATAATATATATATATATATATATATTACATTATGTGGAAATAAATTATGATTTGTTTCCACACAATTTTTTTATACACATGTAGGTACCTTATTTTCCTTTTTGTCATGAATAAAAAGTTATTACGCATACAGTTAATATGCTGTATTTTTATTTACAAAGTGCATTATTGTATGAATTGTATTTGGACATCACTTGAACCATCCACTGATTGTCAAATAATTAGCCATATCAAAATACAGTGTGGTTGAGCTACAGTGATAATTGGAATTGAACTTGTTGTTTTAAATTGTTATGTTAATTGATATGACCCCTTCATATATTGATATTCTGGTGATATTATTTGAGTCTGCAAAATTACTTTCTGAAGCTGAATACACTATCTGGTTGCTATGTATATTGACTGGTATAGACCATCTTGGTATCCCCTGTGGATTTTAATCAATATGATTTCTCTGAAAATTATGCGAAACAAAGCAAAACCTCAATGACTTGCCTGGATGGTTGGCATTACATGTAGTTTGCTCGTTTTCCAACAAAATCTGATACGCATGGATCCGTAAGATAACTGCATGTTTCTCTGTGATATGACTAGTGTTTGTATTACATCAGAATATCACATAATAATTAATTCATGCTTGTTTCAACCCATAAGCTGTACTTATAAACATGCCCAGAATACATGAAACATACGTACCCTTGCCATTAACACATATTTATACACATACGCACGCACACCATGCACATATATAGACAGTTTTTTGCACACCATACATACATATTACAAACACTCACTCACTCGCTCGGACATACACACATGCACGCACGCACACACGCACACACACACACACTGGCACTGTTATAGTTACATTTACATTCTGTTGCAGCTGACTATTTCAGGAATGAGCACTGATGAGCCTACCCACTATTATCTTATTCTTTATGCACTGTTGCATACAAACACATGCTACACAAGCTTTTGTCTGGAGCAATGCAAACACCTGCAGGAGTCAGAGGGCAAAGGTGAAAAGGCCAGAGGTCGAGGTTTCTCATTCATAGACATGCTTGTGTATATCTTCTACTTACCAGTTCTCTTCTCCGGCCCATTGATGACATACGATCAGTTTCTTCTACAGGTAAGTTGTGATGTAACATTATGGATTTTGTCTGAACATTGTGTAAATATATGTCACTTGAACTGTTGTTTCTCATCGATTTTTATATCCATAATAGTGGGGCGGCATAGCTCAACATATCAAACGAATTGTTCATTTTGTGACACAATCACCAAATTTGGCAAATGTATCGATAGATATCTTGGGAACAAATGTGGATATTGGGCCATCGCAAATTCACACCCTGGTGGCCGTGGCAGCCATTTTTCTGAATGGCCGCCAGCGGTTGGTCAAAAGTTTCTAAATCATTGAAGTCACATGCAATAATGGACATAATTGAGATCCTAAATACCCTCAGATACAAATAATTACTCACTCACAATTCTATGGAACTTTACAAAGTAATTTGTCATTTCATGATATTATAGTTTGATTATATAACGCCATGAATCAGTAAAAACTGTCTCGTGGTATTATTTTGTCAGATGGTGGACACTACAGTATAAACCTTGTTTTTTATGATTTAGAAAAGTACAGTAACACACCTATATTTATGTAGAATGTTGATGTCTCATTGAAAAAATAGCATAATTAATAGTATTATTTGGAAACGTTTGTAAGTAAAAATAAACTGCTGCTTAAAGGCCCTAACAACATAAACCATGTAAATACATTAAAAAATTATATATAAATAAGCTAAAATTATTTTAATTACTAAGTTAAATAAATATGTTACAGTAGTGGTAGTGGTAATAGTAGTGGTAGTGGTAGTGGTAATGGTAATGGTAATGGTAATGGTAGTGGTATTGGTAATAGTGGTAGTGGTAATAGTAGTTGTAGTGGTAATAGTAGTGGTAGTGGTAATAGTAGTGGTAGTGGTAATAGTAGTGGTAGTGGTAATAGTAGTGGTAGTGGTAATAGTAGTGGTAGTGGTAATAGTAGTGGTAGTGGTAGTGGTAATAGTAGTGGTAGTGGTAATAGTAGTGGTAGTGGTAATAGTAGTGGTAGTGGTAATAGTAGTGGTAGTGGTAGTGGTAGTGGTAATAGTAGTGGTAATAGTAGTGGTAGTGGTAATAGTAGTGGTAGTGGTAATAGTAGTGGTAGTGGTAATAGTAGTGGTAGTGGTAATAGTAGTGGCAGTGGCAATAGTAGTGGAGTGGCAATAGTAGTGGTAGTGGAATAGCAGTGGAGTGGCAATAGTAGTGGTAGTGGAATAGTAGTGGAGTGGCAGTGGCAATAGCAGTGGCAGTGGCAATAGCAGTGGCAGTGGAATAGCAATGGCAGTGGCAATAGCAGTGGCAGTAGCAATAGCAGTGGCAGGGAATAGCAGTGGCAGTGGCAATAGCAGTGGCAGTGGCAATAGCAGTGGCAGTGGCAATAGTAGTGGCAGTGGCAATAGCAGTGGCAGTGGCAATAGAGGGAATAGAGTGGCAGTGGCAATAGCAGTGGCAGTGGTAATAGAGTGGCAATGGCAATAGCAGTGGCAATAGTAGTGATAGTGGCAATAGCAGGGAGTGGTAATAGAGTGGAATAGCAGTGGAGTGGCAATAGTAGTGGAGTGGCAATAGCAGTGGCAATAGCAGTGGCAGTGGAATAGTAGTGATAGTGGCAATAGAGTGGCAGTGGCAGTGGAATAGAGTGGAATAGCAGTGGCAGTGGCAATAGTAGTGGTAGTGGAATAGCAGTGGCAGTGGTAATAGAGTGGCAATAGCAGTGATAGTGGTAATAGCAGTGGTAGTGGTAATAGTAGTGGCAGTGGAATAGTAGGGCAGTGGCAGTGGTAATAGCAGTGGAGTGGTAATAGTAGTGGTAGTGGCAATAGAGTGAGCTAGTGGCAATAGCAGTGGCAGTGGCAATAGTAGTGGAGTGGAGTGGCAATAGAGTGGCAATAGTAGTGGTAGTGGCAATAGTAGGTAGTGGTAAGTAGTGGTAGTGGATTAGAGTGGCTAGTAGGGTAGTGGCAATAGCAGTGGCAGTGGTATGGTAATAGTAGTGGTAATAGTAGTGGAGTGGAATAGTAGTGGCTAGTGATAGTGGAATGAAGTGGTAATAGCAGTGGAGTGGAATAGTAGTGGTAGTGGTAATAGTAGTGGTAGTGGTAGTGGTAATAGTAGTGGTAATAGTAGTGGTAGTGGTAATAGTAGTGGTAGTGGTAGTGGTAATAGTAGTGGTAATAGTAGTGGTAGTGGTAATAGTAGTGGTAGTGGTAGTGGTAATAGTAGTGGTAATAGTAGTGGTAGTGGTAATAGTAGTGGTAGTGGTAGTGGTAATAGTAGTGATAATAGTAGTGGTAGTGGTAATAGTAGTGGTAGTGGTAGTGGTAATAGTAGTGGTAGTGGTAATAGTAGTGGTAATAGTAGTGGTAGTGGTAATAGTAGTGGTAGTGGTAGTGGTAATAGTAGTGGTAGTGGTAATAGTAGTGGTAGTAGTAGTGGTAGTGGTAATAGTAGTGGTAGTGGTAATAGTAGTGGTAGTGGTAATAGTAGTGGTAGTGGTAATAGTAGTGGTAGTGGTAATAGTAGTGGTAGTGGTAGGATAGTAGTAGTGGTAATAGTAGTGGTAGTGGTAATAGTAGTGGTAGTGGTAGTGGTAATGTAGTGAGTAGTGGTAGTGGTAATAGTAGTGGTAGTAGTAGTGGTAGTGGTAATAGTAGTGGTAGTGGTAATAGTAGTGGTAGTAGTAGTGGTAGTGGTAATAGTAGTGGTAGTGGTAATAGTAGTGGTAGTGGTAATAGTAGTGGTAGTGGTAATAGTAGTGGTAGTGGTAGTGGTAATAGTAGTGGTAGTGGTAGTAGTAGTGGTAGTGGTAATAGTAGTGGTAGTGGTAATAGTAGTGGTAGTAGTAGTGGTAGTGGTAATAGTAGTGGTAGTGGTAATAGTAGTGGTAGTGGTAATAGTAGTGGTAGTAGTAGTGGTAATAGTAGTGGTAGTGGTAATAGTAGTGGTAGTAGTAGTGGTAGTGGTAATAGTAGTGGTAGTGGTAATAGTAGTGGTAGTGGTAATAGTAGTGGTAGTGGTAGTGGTAATAGTAGTGGTAGTGGTAATAGTAGTGGTAGTAGTAGTAGTAGTGGTAGTAATGGTTGTAGTAGTAACTCTGTGACTCAGAGTGTGGACAACATGTCCTGGGCTACAGACCATGCAAGTCACCAGCCTGCTGGACGAAAAGTGCCCTGCTCCCCCGTTCCACGAGAGTGCCCACACAGTGACAATGGTCAAGTGGAGATCACAACAGCAGGCACCGCCAACACCTTCTTGCGTGCACCAGACAGGCCCACCAAGAGGCGGCAGAGGCTGCATTGTACATGCTGCAGTGTCTGGCCTACAACAACCATGACACAAATAGTGTGAAACAGCTGATTGAGAAATAATAAAATAAACAAGCACATAAAATTTACGTTAATAGTACACATAATGAATAAAATGTTATAGATAAAATTAAATATTAGAATAGTAATGGTACTTATGTAATCAGCAGCGCCCCCTGGTGTGTGAGGTTGACCTCACTACCTAGATGTCATACAATTATATGGAACTTAGATGAATCAAACGAATTCATTGATTTCATCAGTTGCTACTACACTGTACCCGAATTTTTCGACAAGTGATTTTGTTGGATGAACTTGTCTTCAGATCTGCTGGGAGTACTGAGGCTGAGGCAGCCCGCAGCGCCCCCTGGCAGGTGAAGGTGTCACCAGCTGAACAACTTATTTCTGTGCCTGGTTTCAGACAACACTGCCGCGACAACCGTGGACGAAATCAAAAGTCGTGAACATCGTTAAAGATTGTCTACGCGTTGCATTCTGGATATTGTTCATCGAAATCACCCTGCACTACTTCTACTTCAGTGCCCTGATGAGTGACCCCGAGGTCATGGACCGCCTGCCTCGCTGGGCCCTCGTGGGCGTCGGCTACTGCTGTGGACAGTTCTTCATGGTCAAATATGTCGTCGTCTTTGGGCTGCCAAAAGTCATGACCGAGTTTGACCAAATAAAATCGGCGGACAGGCCAAAATGCATCTCCCGGATCTATCTCTATTCGGAGATGTGGAAGTTAGTATCTATTGCACCTACAGTGGAGTGGAACATCAACATAATGAGCTAGTCCCTTATTTGTACAGGGATATTAATCTTTTTATTGAGCGTTATTCAATTTTTTAGATTTTTACTAATTATTTTATTTATATGTGAAAGACCTCTAATAGTTGTAACCATATTTGTGGCTGTATAAGTATATTTATTTATTTTATGTTTAAACAGAATCTGTTGTTAAATTTCAGGTGTTTTTTATGTTAATAACCAGCAGCATATCACAGAGGACACTATTTCTGTGACACTTCTGTGTCATGTGACACAACCTGATGGTGACAGTTTTTAGTATACCGGATATATCTTAAAGCTTCCCAATCATTTCGTTTTGCCCATCGCCAATCCTTTTCTTTCATCTCCAGTCGCGTTCTATATAAATAGGTCAAGTAGTAAGCGCAGTTTGCTTAATAAAGGAACCATTAATTATTTTTTTATCGTGTAAAAAACCAATCAGCCTTACACCGGGTAGCAGACGAAAACCGATCGCGTTGGCTACAGCTGGCGCCATTTGTTTAAACTGGACGGTCACGTGCAGAATCCGAGATCAGCCATCCAGGCACACATCGATCGATCATGCGAGATTTTCAAGCTACAGTATTTTCCGGATGTCACGATAACTCAGATGTGTGGTTCAACAATTTGTTACCGAAGCTTTTTATTTTTTCTGTGTTTTCTGTTTATTTCATAAAAACGAAGGCACATATATGCATAAACGAATTAGCATGTCACAGGGGATACTTCGTAGGTTGGCTTTTTCATGAAATTAGTCTCAAATGCGAGGAGCAAAAGTAATCGAACTGATAATGGATTTTTAAGGATCAAAATCATTTTTATAGAGCACAATCAAGTTTAAGAGCCCCTAAAGATGTAAGTGAAACTGTCCTCTAGATCCCAGTAAACTTGGAAATTAACCTTGGTATACAGACATATTTATGTCGTTAGTAATGCAGTCGTCGTGTCACTACACCATTTTTGTTGTTCTTTCAGGAAGTTTGATGTTGGCTTGTACCACTTCATAAAAAGGTAAGTAACATGTAATAATTTAACATTCATAAACCCACAGTGAATAATATGTATTTTTGCAGCGACATAATGGAAATGAAGGGTAACACTGTGATGTAAACCCATTTTCAGTTGCAGTAATATTTTGCAAAATTGGACAGGATCTGGAGAAGAGTAATTATATTCATCACAACTAAGTTCAGTTTATTCAGATCACTTAAATTATTCTCTCCATCTTTCTATAAAGATGTATGACATGAACACTTCTTGCCAATGCTGGGAAAAAGATCACCACTTTCAAGACCAAGTGATCAGGAAGCAACTCTGCATTTCCTACATGGAGCATAAACCCAATGAATACGTGTGGAACAAGAACACATCCCTGGTCTGCTCACATTTGCTGGCAACTGTCAAGAGAAGGACATTGGCATGTTTTGGGCATGTAACATGACACTAGATTCCTGAAGAAGATCTTGTAGGGTACACTGAAGGACAGGCGCTGTAGTGGACGTCAAAGGGAGAACTGGATGAACAATATCTTGGAATGGATGGCCCTCTCCATGCCAGAGCTCCTTAACACAGCTACTGACAGACAGGAATGGAGAAAGATAATAGCTACATCATCATCACTTATGTCCCTCTCCTCTCTGATTACATCTCCCTCTCCCCCCTCTCCCCCCTCTCCCCCTCCCCCCTCTCCCCCCTCTCCCCCCTCTGACGACCTGACGACCAAGTAGATTGTGGGACTAACTAATTATTTTGCATTGTAACATGCATCGGCGAACTAAAGTTCACACTTGTGTGATGTTTATGTTTGGCAGACACGTCTATGTGCCATTGTGCAGCTAATTACGGGTCACACACATATATAAGATGTATATGTTTGACAGACACATCTACGTGCCTGTGGGTGGCTCTCGGCACGGTCTGCTGAGACAGATCATCGCCTCCTTCCTCTGCTTCGTCTTCGTTTTCATGTGGCACGGTATGGATTACGGCATCCTCATCTGGACCATCCTCAACTACCTCGGCATCCTCCTTGAGGCAATGGCCTCGCAGGTCACAGCCATACCCAGTGTTAAGGCATTTGAGGTAAAATCTTTTTACATGAGACACCACAGCAGAATTGTACAGGTTTATTCTCAACACAAAACAAAAATGGTTGCCCTGGTGAACTTTTCTGAAGCAACTGATGCCAACAGGGTTCTGTCGCAAGTCGGCATTGGGTGTGACAAAACATTATAGTGAAAACGTTTCAGTGTAAAGTCACACTTTAAGTAGGAATGTTTGTTTTACAGAACAATGAAAACAAGAACATAAAAAGAAATGTGATGTCACTAACAACTTTCCATTAGAGTTCTGTCATAAAGATAATCTTCTGAAACCAGAATTTCAAAACAATACACAACTAAACGCAAGTGTTTGGGCAGCCATTTGGGATCTCTTTACGGAATTTGGTTACATGATGAATAAGTTGGTTTATAGACATTGCCTAACGTGTGTCTTGTGTGTGTCTGTATGTGTAGAGACGTTTGCTGAGTCCCACCAACAGCCGTAGACTGAGGGCATTTGTCACCATTCCATCCTTTGCCATGTCCATCTTCGCTATCTTTGTCTTCTTTGGTGGTGCTGAGGTCGCCCCTATCTACTACAACAAGATTGCCTGTTACGGTGAGTTTTCTCTAGGTCATAAGGTTGAAACAGTGACACGTTCAGATTTGCTTTAAAGAATGTTGATTGATCAGAAACTACTGGGTACCAGCAGTCATGTCACAGTGTATTGAATAGGTGGAGGTGATAGTAGTAACATTTTAGTTAGTTAATTTTCATGTCATAACACTCTTGACCCCCATAGTGTATTAAACACAGAATCCCCTCGTTACAAATGGACAACATCACAAATATGTCAATTTTTGCATTAAATAAGCTTTTTTACAGTTAAAATAAGCTCTAATAAATTTTGCTTGTTAAATATGTGAAACATGTTACATTGCACTGTGTCTGGGTGTGTCTGCATGGAATGTACGTGCATTCATATCAACAAACTCTGTCAATAATTTGTATTTTAAAACAGCGTTCTTAGAAACATTTCCAATACAAATCCTTACAAACAATAGCCACTGTTCACAGTAGATGCATATATATATATATATATATATATATATATATATAACCCAATGACATCAAATTTCATAATTATCCAAAAGATGGTTATCATATTAGATAATTGTGAATTTGGAACTTTACTATTAAGGTTACCCTCTCAAACTACCCAACAGTGACCTGAATAACAGGGTGGCTGTATTAGTAGGATTAATTTCCAAAACTTTACTGCATATGGGAATTATGTTAACAGTAACACTAATGCACAGATCCGGGGGGTTGGGGAAGCTGGCCTGTGGACATTTGCAAAGGATTGGGGTGAAAAGGGTTAAGTGTTTGTCTCATTTCACCCCTGAACCACACGTCCACACCCTCATCTCTAAATCCAGGAGGACTGCCTCTGCAGCCTTTCTCTGTAGATTGTAAGCATCATGAACACTGAACATTTTTGTTTCAGGCCCTGCTATAGTGGCTGTGACAGCTGTCCTGTATACCTACATCCAGTCATCAGTCGAGATTGCAATCTTTGAAGCCGAGAAAGGGAAACAGAACTGAATGCAAGGCTCTTAATCTTGGTCAATCAATATTACCTCCCCGCTGGAAGAGGGTTTCCACAGTTGCTGAGGCTCGCGGATGTAGTGTGGTTTTCCATCGTGTATGTGGTCCACACTGTTAATGTACATCAACTCGTACTTGTGCATCAATAGGAATATGTCTGTCACTGTTATAACGAAAATGGTTTCATTAAAATTTGGTTTTCCCAGAATATATTGAGAAAGTACTCGGATGTACTGGTAATGTATTCATAGAATATAAATATAATATATTCATAAAATATGGGTGCAATTAATGAGTGTACGAGTTCAAAACCAAAAGTTTTATGTGTGTGAGTACTTCATAAATGTACTCGTGTAGTTCCGCTCAAAGTCTGGTATTAATTCAAATAAATTATTAACACAAAGTTTGCCCCTCAGTTGTGACTGCCGTTCTTAGAGGTGTGTTTTGACCATATACAACCTGTTTGTATTTATGCACTCTGCTAATGTAGTTATATTATTTGGTTGAAGGGTTACATATCTTCGGTAACTAGTAAAGGTGGCTAACAATCTATTTCACGTTTGGTGACGGTGATTTTTTAAAGGATATAAGTGCTATAGAAGGGTTACAATTATCATATGTATGTATGTATTATGTTGATATGTGCTAACACATACTTTCTGTTTGTAGTTGCCAACGGGTGCATATAGTCAGGCGAGGGCAGGGCAAGTTTTGATCCATGCATTCATGTAGGAGCCTACTCACATTTAAGAATGTGGTGAAATTACTGCTTGTATTGATTGTTTTAAATAAAATATATGTGAAACAATGTATATATACTGGGAGGTGTTATTGTGTATGTAATGCTTGGTTAGAAAAAGTTGTAAATTATGTAGTTACTGTGAGGGGATTAACTAGATAATTTGAAAATTATGTAAAATACATATGTAGGCCCCCTACTACAAGAGAAATTGATTGTGCAGATTATAGGTACGTGCTACCGACCATAAATTATGTCAGTGTCCTTTAAACCAAAGATTACAAGAGTGTACCAGGGAAACGTTTATGACTTCATCACCAAGATTAATATTTCTACACATCATATGACAATGTAGGCAGTTATGTAACTACCACAAGCCTCATTACCAGCCCTACATATCCGTCTAGTGAATGTTCCTGTCAATCTGATCAGGGATATTCCAGAGGAACGACGTCACTGTGCTCTCTCTCTCTCTCTCTCCCCTCTCTCTCTCCTCTCTCTCTCTCTCTCTCTCTCTCTCTCTCTCTCTCTCTCTCTCTCTCTCTCTCTCTCTCTCTCTCTCTCTCTCTCTCTCTCTCTCTCTCTCTCTCTCTCTCTTCTCTCTCTCTCTCTCTCTCTCTCTCTCTCTCTCTCTCTCTCTCTCTCTCTCTCTCTCTCTCTCTCTCTCTCTCTCTCTCTCTCTCTCTCTCTCTCTCTCTCTCTCTCTCTCTCTCTCTCTCTCTCTCTCTCTCTCTCTCTCTCTCTCTCTCTCTCTCTCTCTCTCTCTCTCTCTCTCTCCCTCTCTCTCTAACCAAACAGCAAATCGACGCGCCACAATATACAGCGACGTCATAATCGCGCACGTCATCTTTACGTTGCTGCATCTGTCACGTGGAGTAGCGAGTACGTAATCAACGCCGACAATTTTGCGCTTCCTGACTACTTGACTCGCCCCGTGTGCGCGGATACATTGAAGGACCCGCGCATTTTACCGTGTTCACACACGTTGTGTCGACAGTGTCTGGCCGACGAACACGCCAAGGACCGCGTTTCCGTTTCTTCCAAAGACGCGTCTCCGTGTGGCGTCTGGTGCCCTCTATGTGGCGAACGCAGCAACATCCAGTCCCCGGACGAATGCCCTCGCAACCGGGCCATCGCTGACGCCGTTGAGCACTGGCTCGTGCGCAGCGTCAGGAGAGACGAGTGCCTTCAGCTTCTCGCGAGCGTCGCCGCTGCCAAAGAGCGGATGCGGCAAGACAGTGAACGTCTCCCGCTCCGCGTTCAGAACAATCAAGAGGAGCTGTTGTCCTGCTGCCGTCCGTCACAGGCGAACTCGCTGACCGTCGGCGGACGGCTGAAGGTTTAGTCATCATCATGTTATACTGTAGTCGTTATATCACACATGCAGTTATTATTGGAAAGTTCATGAGCTGTCCAGTCCACTGGAGATTCTTTCTGATCATCTTCAGGCCGAACTTCTTTGACGCATCTGAAAAAGCATTCACTATATTGTCTGCACCTCTTCAGCAGAGTGGGCAACCAGTGCACTGTCATCTGCGAACAGCAGCTCTCTCACCAGTATCCGAGTAGTATTGGTCTTCGCGACGTTGAAAAGGTCAGCGCTCTGTCTGGACTGCATGTATATAGACGCCATCCCCCATGTCTCAGAAAACCTCGTCGAGCATTGCTGATAGGAAGAAGCGTAGGGCGCAGTACACCACCTTGATTGACACCATTTGTAACACTGCACGATTCCGAGACTTACCCTCAAACACTAACATTCGCCATCATCCCGGTATGTAGAGCCTTGAGTATAATTGTGAACGTCTCTGGGCATCCATACTTCCTCAGTAGCTGCTATTGGCCGGTCCTCCCAACTATATCGAACGCCTTACTGAAATCGACAAATACCATGTACAGTGGTCGGTCCTGTTCAATCCACTTGTTTAGCTGTCGGAGATAAAATATCACATCTACGGTGCACCGGTTACCTCTGAAGCCACGTTGTGTCTCCGGAACTACCTCTGGTGTTATGTGAATAGATAGTCTGTTGAGGAGGATCCTAGCGAAGATCTTGCCTGCTATGGAAAGAAGAGAGATTTCTCTATAGTTCCCACAGTTTGTTCGATCACCTTTCTTATACAATGCTGGCATCCTTCCATGTTTGTGGTACAGAACCCACCTCCCAGGCATTGGTGATTAGTTGGTGCAGTATGCTGAACAGATTGTCTCCTCTATGCTTCCATACTTCAGCAGGAATTCCATCACCCCCAGGTGCTTTGTCATCTGTTAGGCCGACGATTGCTCTAGCCATCTATGGTTGGAATCTCACCGAGGCATGTTTTGGTAATGCGCTGCGGGATGTTGTCCAGAGCATCGTGATGTATGTCGCCAGGGACGCTGAGTAGCTTCTGGAAGTGTTCACTCCATCTTGCCATAACTCTCTTGCTGTCAGAGAAGGTTTCCATTTCATCTGTTGATTTCAGGTGAACAGGTCCCTTCTTCTTGGGTCCCCACACTTCCTACAGTCCACTGTAGAAGCCCTTCACGTTGTTTCTGTCAGCAGCTCTCTGCAGCTCCACTGCCTTCCTTTCCCGCCAGTCTGACTTCAGCGCACGGGTGCGTTTTTGCGTCTGCTGGCATCTTTGTATGCTGCAGTGGTGGATCTAGTGCTCCTGATCTGCAAGACTCTGGTGGGTCTGGTCTCTTCTGCTCATAAGAGTTTGTAGCTCCTGGTCGTTGGGGTCGAACCAGTCCTGGTGTGTTCTGTCTGGCTTGCTAAGATATGTTTTAGCTGTATTGTATACGACCTTCTGCAAAGCTGCCCATTCCTCGTCTGGTGTTGAGCTTTCCTTTTCCTCCCATTGGGCGAGAGCACTGTCCATCTCCTGCTCAAAAACTCACCCTATGACTGATGGAACTTAGTTTTGCCGTGTTGAGCTTGGTCGGTTTTCTTGTCCCTTGTCTGTTATGCTTATGTTGTATTCTAAAAGCCACTTTTGAGCTCAACATCTGGTGATCGGTCCAGCCGTTAGCTCCACGCATGGCTCGAGTACTGTGGATGTCCATCTTACCCAGACACCTCGTGATGATGAAGTCGGTCACATGCCATTGTCCGGAACGAGGATTCATCCAAGAGGTCTTGCGTACATCCTTCTGCTTGAACATGGTGTTTGTCAGTATCAGTTCGAACTCAGAACACAGAGCCAGCAGAAGCTCGCCATTGGTGTTACATTTCCCGATCCCATGTTTGCTCACGACCAAGAGCCACTTGTCATTATCTCTCCCTATCCTCGCATTGAAGTCTCCTATCAGCAGTAGATTATGTGTAAGAGGGACGCCACTGAGTTCACTTGCCAGCTGGTTGTAGAAGGCCTCCTTTTTATCATCCGGGTTTGTCATTGTTGGAGTGTACACGCTGATAATTGTACTAAAGTTGTCCTTGCTCAGAGGTAGTCTCATCGTCATGATTCTGTCACTTACTGGCCGTGGCATTTTTGCCAGCTTTGTGACGATATCCTTTTTGATAGCAAAGCCCACTCAGGCCTCCCTTCTCTCTCCTTCGGGTTTCCCACTCCAGAAGAAAGAGTATTCCAAGTCGTTGAGACTACCAGGCTCTGAGAATCTTGTTTCACAAAGGGCGGCGATGTCGATGTTGTATTTGGCAAGTTCCATTGATACTAGTGCCGTACGTCTTTCTGATCGGTCAGCTGCTTCTCGGTTGAGGACAATCCTGATCTGATTTTCCACTGTCGACGGAAGTTGAGGTCAAGCAGTACGGTGGCTGGTCGAGATATGTTGGGAGTTCCATACATCAACCGCCCTTGATGGTGCCACAGTAACTTGGTTTTCTGGTTAGGGTTTGCTCCCTTAGCCTTCGGTTCTGTCACAAGGCAGTAGTTTACAACTCTGTATGGCAGGGGCGTAAACTCCCTGATGTATCGCAATACCTGAGGTACTGCAATACCTGCATACCGCAACTAACTGCATTTATTAAGTAAGTAATACATAACTATGCAGTTGTTTATATATATATATACATATACTTAATTTTTACTCCATTGATATATACTATAAGTTACATCAGTATTTCTTTTAGTTAACTTTTACTCTGGTTCAGCTCGATCTGTACAGTTATTCACAAGTTAAACGTATATATATATATATATATATATATATATATATATATATATATATATATATATATTATTATTCTTGTGTTATTATTTCAATATCTATGTTGCATGTTATGTTTTATGAAGTATTGTATTGTAAACACTTCTGAACAGAGCACCACTACTTTCGATTTTAGTGTATAAATAAAAATATTATTACTAAGGATCCGCTCGCAACCTTCGCCAAAGCTGACGACGTGTGCAGGATGCTGCAGACGATCAACTCGCGCCACCTCGACGTGCTCGGCATCCACTGCAAGTACGTCGACAACCTGAGCAACCTGCAGGTTCACATTCAGGAACTGCTCTCGCTCAAATTCGTCGCCATGCGGCGCGCCATGGTGAAGGTGAACTTCGCCGATGCGATGGCTCCGATCGAGCTCTGCCGGAAGTCGGCACTGCGCCTGACGAGAGAACTGGGCGAGCACTTCAAGGCGGCCGAGTGTCTAGCCGACGACGACGTCGAGCAGTTTCGCCAGACGGACGATGCACTCGCGAGCACGCTGCAGAGGTTCCTCGATTCGTCCGACAAGGAAATGTGCGAGGCCGTTGAGACCTTCAATGTCGATGTTGTATTTGGCAAGTTCCATTGCTACTCGTGCCGTACGTCTTTCTGGTCGGTCAGCTGCTTCTTGGTCGAGGAGAATCATGACGTTCCATTATGCAAATGCCAATAGTTGTGTTCTTCTTCCTATCTGATTTTCCACTGTCGACGGAAGATGAGGTCGAGCAGCGCGGTCTATGTACATTTCATGGAAGCTGCCAGCAAAAGTGTTGAAGTGCCGCTGCCTTTTGCAAGTCACTTGCGGCTCTCTCTCTCTCTCTCTCTCTCTCTCTCTCTCTCTCTCTCTCTCTCTCTCTCTCTCTCCTCCCTCATCTCTCTCTTCTCCTCTCACTCCCCTCTCTCTCCTCTCTCTCCTCTCTCTCCTCTCTCTCCCCCTTCTCTCTCATCTCTCTCTCTCCTCTATCTCTCTCTCTCTCTCCTCTCTCTCTCTTATTGTTATTAAATGTTTCCAATATTTTGTGTGCCACGTTTGTGCCGCCGTCCGCCACATAGAGCCTACTAAAACAAAACCAAGAATGTCACCATGTGTTAGTCATGTAACATTAGTCCAGATTGCAGTCCTGAGCCTCCCAGGCCTGGAACACTGGCGGTAGTGACCTTTGACCTACACTTTCCCTGCTTCTTCACTGCATTGACAGACAGGACTTAGACAGAAGCACAGCTCCAGTGGAGAAGGTACGTTTATATAATCATTTATTTTGTTGTAAACCTTTGTATATTTCTAGATTAACAAATCATTTGTGGCATGAATTTATAAGCGCACGATTGATTATGTGGACATTTATATGCATTATATATATATATATATATATATATATTTATATTTGCAAAATAGCTTTACCATGTTTTCTACAAGCTTATTTAAAACATAAAATGTGATCTTTCATTTGCTATGAGGTTTAATGCACTACAAACGGCACTTCTAATTCAATTGAATCCATATGTACTGATTATTATAAAATATAGGTACACCCCACTGTACGTAAAATATAACTACTATATATATATATATATATATATATATATATATATATATATATATATATATATATATATATATATATTGTAAACAAAAATGTGGCTCAGATATTAGTTATAGATAGATGGTATCTAGCTTAATGTATCTTTCATTTTAATTGCAGAAAACATCGGGAGAAATGAAGACGTCATGTAGGCCCTACAGACAATTATAGCCATCCAGAAGTGTCTGTCCAAATGGTTCATGGGGCCCAAAGACAGGAATGGGGACAGGGCTAAGAGAAGAACTTCGAGAAACTATGCCACTGTGTGATGAAAATAAAACAAAATCTGTCATTGTAAGCAACACACAGCTAGCCTATAGTGTATCCAAGTAAAAATAATACTTATTATTATACTGCCTAGATGAAAACAGTACATAGCCTAGATGCAACCGAGATCACCGAGATTGTCGACATCGGGCCGAGATCGATCCTATGTGCAAAACCTAGATTGGGCCGATGTGGGCTATCTCGGTTCGATATAGGGCCGAGATGGTCGAGATCGGGCCGATATCGGTGCCGAGATGGACGAAATCGGGCCAATATCGTTTGACTATCTGGGAACCATTGTCGCAGGAATGTACAACGGCTATCAACGCTTTGCATTGTCTGTGTTAAACGGTGACACTGTCAGTGAAGTATGACAAGTATTACCCATGGACAAGACACTGTTGGTTTGTATCGCACAAATAGCTTTGTCGCTCGCACGGTGGCCGATCAACTTTGACCCCGTGCCAGAATGTCAAGATCCCGCGGCGACAGTGTTACATAATAAATCATTTCTGCGCGCTGCAGCGACGACCTACGTTGCACACCCCACGCGCACGTGTTCTTGTCATTTCTCTGCACCCCGACCACGATGCCGAGACGTGTCGATAGCGAATTCAAACAATACACGGACTGCTTAAAGCAGTACATAACAAAGAAGATGCACTTGGCAAGTGAGTGAGTGAGTGAGTGAGTGAGTGAGTGAGTGAGTGAGTGAGTGAGTGAGTGAGTGAGTGAGTGAGTGTGTGTGTGTGTGTGTGTGTGTGTGTGTGTGTGTGTGTGTGTGTGTGTGTGTGTGTGTGTGTGTGTGTGTGTGTGTGTGTGTGTGTATCGTAATGTTCTTCCCATATATTGTTCTGTTTATGTTATTAATATTGTATGTTATTAGATTTGTGTTAGACTGTCTTCTTTTTCCTTGCAGTTTTGTGTTGCGCAATTCCAACATGGCGTTACATGTGACTTTTTGAGTCTTTCAACACTTCTTATATATCAAAAATCGAGGTGGACAGGCAGCCCATAGAGGAAGAACTACCAGTTTCAAGCAGCTCTGATTCAGAGGAAAATGAAGACACAACCCTCCATTGATGTCTTGACATGATCATCAGTATTTACTAATGAAGCTGCTACATAGACTATAGCCATGATGTTTGTGGCATGTTAATTGTGTTGAATGAAGTGATAAAATTACAATGACATAAAAGTGAATTTTTTGGTATGGTCTCCACTTTTTGTGTCCCCTGGGTTTTGAAAAGTGGGGGTACTGTTGGCCCCCATTAATTTTAGGCTAAATTGTAACACTGGTAAATAAAGAGTAGATGCTAATGTCTCGGCGTATGTTGGAGGTTCAAATCCGCCAGGTAAATGCACAAACCTTTGCGCACAATTACCGCTGGCATGGGCTGTTGACTGATACATTGCATCTGCGCATATTATTTCCTTCATCGGTTGACATTTCATTAAAACGAATGTCATTGATGCAACAATTTATGTATCAATTGTGTATAGATATATAATCCAATAAAAATCAGTCAACTGATTTACCTCATAAAATAAATAAATAAGTATACTTATATAGTGCCAAATCTAGTTATAAACTACTCAGGGCATTTTACATATACATGTAGTAGGTATTCGTTAAAAAATAATTACTTAAACATATGACTAAAATTAACTCCACATTACCAAAGTGCCACGTAAACAGATTAATGAAAACAATAACTAAACAAATAAAAATATAGAAGGCTAAAATACATAAAACTAAAACATCATTTAAGAAAATAGGAGTAAAAATTCTCTTTAATAATGATGCAGTCACTAAAATAAAAGTTAAGCTTATATTTATACAGCCACCGTCATAGAATTTATGTAATCATTAAACAATTTAACCTAACATTATGGTGTTACTGAAACTGCTTCTGTATTACTGCTAATCTTATTAATAATGCCAACTGAAAAGTTCTACTGGGTGGCCCTGCTTAAGAACATGTCATCATCATCAATCACTTGTAAGGATTTATCATGAAATGAAACTGTGCAATTGAGGTATGTGGGCAATCAAATGTATAGGGAAGGAAAAGCCATTTCTTAATTTAATGTGGCACTAATGAGTCATCTTTTTAGCAGCTACATTTAAACTAAACAAGCATCATTATTTATTTGTTTATCCACACAATTATTATAAGTAATATATTATGTCTATTACGAATGCTGCAGCAAATCAAGTGGCCCACAATGCAACATCAGAAATGACAACAGACTAGGAGTGCTCTTTACAATTAATAACCGACTAGTAGCGGAAGGGCGGGTAAAATGGGCTCCTTAAGCGCCGATCAACCTTCATTTGACAGCTATCTTACCTCAAGATCTTACCTCAAGACCGGTCAGTAGTTGCCCAAAACTGAGCATTGAGACCGTCTCAAGAGAAATTTTCTGTTGTTGCAGTTCTCTATCGAATGTTATGTACAAAAATTGATTTTTTTGCTACAATACTATGTATATTGACTACGTACATGCACAGTCTAGTTACTCTATCTTAATAAATATAATACGTTAGACGAGTTTTAAAAAGACACTCATTTTATTATTTCTTAAGACATGGAGGCCAAAGTCGGCCCCCCTCACAATGCTATGCGATGCCACATATTCGTTGAAGCAAATCTTGCACATAACCCGCCACGCTCATACCCAGCGTACGCATGGTGTATCCACCGGCCACACTCCCCACAATACATCCAGCTTTTGCATGTTCTGCTGTTAGAATACAAATATCCGAATATCCCAGATATAAAGGCATAGCGTAGTAGTCTTCCTTCTATGTTTTTTTTACATGTTCTCAGCTTTTGTGTGCCTTCTTTTCTTTGAAACGGGTGGTTGTAGGCACATTACCAGTCTTGCTGTGGCCTCGACGTGTTTCTTGTAATGACTGCCAGCAATGTTCCAGGTCGTCCCTCTGTAGCTTGGCGCACTGTAGCCCCATGAGGCCCACTTTGGCCTCTGCTATATATTATCGGTCGGACGCCATTTTGGGATTATTGTGTTTATTCACTTCAAACTGAAATTGTTCATTTAACTAACTATGGCCTATTGCTCCCTGGACCACATTTTCAGTTATGTACCCTGACAATTTATGAAAAGGTGGTGTTTGTAAGGCATATCAATTATTTAAGAAAATTACCTAAAACACAAATGTGATACTCAACGTTTTGCATTTGTGCCAAAGAATCAAATACAATGTTGAATTGTGTCCCATGGAGGGTTTGTAAATACTACTATTGTTGGTTTGACTGCATTGCATACCAGGAATGCTGTGACAGATGGGGCCCACTTTGGCTGACAGGCCCACTTTACCCGCCCTTCCCCTACAAACTATATGTAATTAATTTGCTCAAACTACCACCACTATTGCAACGCAAGAACAAGATATCGATCTTATATCTTTATTGGCAGACAAGATCATGAGTCAGACAATACTGATTTACTGAATAGTATATATCCTGCTGGATATTGAAATATGCATATATATTTATAGCTCACTCACTCACTCACTAGCTCACTCACGCACTCACTCACTCACTTAATCACTCACTAGCTCACTCACTCATTCAGTCATACACTCACTCACTCACTAGCTCACTCAATCACTCACTAGCTCGCTGGCTCGCTCACTCAACTCAAGTATTAATGTATTCAACAACTCATTCACTCACTCACCCACCACTCATTCACTAGCTCACTCACTCAATCACTCACTAGCTCACTCACTCATTCAGTCATACACTCACTCACTCACTCACTCACTAGCTCACTCAATCACTCACTAGCTCGCTCGCTGGCTCGCTCACTCACTCACTCACTCACTCACTCACTCACTCACTCACTCACTTGCTCACTCACTCACCAAAGTATCAATGTATTCAACAACTCACTCACTCACTAGCTCAATCACTCACTAGCTTACTCACTCGCTCACTCGCTCACTAGCTCACTCACTCAATCACTCAATCACCCAATCACTCACTAGCTCACTCACACACACTCACTCACTAGCTCACTCAATCACTCACTAGCTCACTCACTCGCTCACTCACTGGCTCACTCACTAGCTCACTCACACACTCACTCACTCACTCACTAGCTCACTCACTCACTCAATCACTCACTCGCTCACTAGCTCACTCACTCACTCATTCACACTCACTCACTCATTCACTCACTCACTCACTCACTCACTAGCTCACTCAATCACTCACTAGCTCACTCACTCACTGGCTCACTCACTCACTCACTCACTAGCTCACTCACTCAATCACTCACTAGCTCACACACTCACTCATTCATTCACTCACTCACTCACTCACTAGCTCACTCACTCAATCACGCACTAGCTCACTCACTCACTCATTCACTCACCCGCTCACTCACTGGCTCACTCACTCAATAGCTCACTCACCAAAGTATTAATGTTCAACAAAAAGTGAAAGTGTACATGAATTATTCCATATTTTATGTTACATGATCTTATTTTACATATTGCAGATTTCGAAATGCGATGCATGTCAGCGATATGAAAAAATCAAAACAGTAGCGCCAAAGGTGATACTTATCAAGATTGTGGCACCCATGCATATGGTTGGCATAGATCTCGTAGGTAGGCCATGTAATGTGAAAAGTACAGATGTAATCCTTACTCAATGTAATGTTGACTATTGCCAGTGTACACAGGAGCTAATATTGATATTTATGCTGTAAACATTTCCACTCTTGATTGAATGTTTATGACAAATTACATAGTCGTAACATGCACACTTGTTTTCCCAAGTTAGCATTTGTGCTTGTGTTGCAAATTATATTATCTATGGCAATTAGATGATTGTGCATGTAAAATGTAATTCTTGTGCACCTGTTTTATGGCATATTGTTGTGAATAGAATATCACAACTTCTACTACTATTAACTTTATTTATTTTCCTTGATTTCCTTGTTTCATTGAAGGTTCGCCAGTTTAGATTTGATGGCCTCAAAAGAGAGGGACAACAAATGTCCTATTAAGAATACTGATTTAACTTTGAAGCCCCTTTTAATGGAATCTACCTAATGTTATTATACATACAAACTTATATTTAAGCTACTTTTTAGGCCCACTACCTGAGACCAAGAATGGCTACAAATATGTCATGACACTATTTCACAAAATACGTTGAACTATACTCCCTGAAGCAGAAGACAGAGGTATTGCGAAGCTTGAACAACTTCATTTGCAGGTATTGCAAGGTTCAGCAAATGATAAAGCAGCCTAGCAATGTTAATAAGAAGACATGTATACTTAATTTAAATAACTTATGTGTGTAGCAGTACACACAATTTATTTCATAATAATTGTTTATAATCCAAAAAAAATAGAAAAAGGATAGCTATATGGCAGATGCCCTATGCTGTTCAATGTATTGACTTGGTTTACACAATAAAAACAGTAATTTCATGCCGGAACTGAAACAACTTGGAAGGGCTGGAAAGCACTGGATCTCAAGCATCAGCACCACTCCACTTCACTCACTATCTCGCGATAGATCATGATGTGGGAAGATGGGGGACATTTTGTTGTTGTTGAAATTCCAGCAGGTTGCTGCCCCCTTACCCCTTGTTTCCCATATCTATTACTTTGTGTCACAAAATAGGCCTTGATTTTATTTCTGGAAAAGGTGTCAATTTTAAAGCAAGCTCACCACATATTTTCAGCAGAATGTCTCATATTTGTTGTCTTTTTACAGATATGGTGCCCCGAAGAAATTGTTATCTGACCATGGTCGTGAATTTGTCAACACCATCAATGCAGATTTGGCCAAACAAATCAATATCGACCGCATGATTATGGCAGCATACCATCCCCAAACAAATGGACTTGATGAGAGGTAGCAGTTATTAATTATTAGCATTACAGTCACATTATGAATAAAACAATGTGTTTTTCTTCAAAATATTGATATTATCGTAAAACAAACCAAACTTGTAATAATATAAATAGCAGATACGTTTGTCTAAGCATGTAAAAAATGTCTAATTGTTTTTCACAATTGATTTCCTTTTCAGACTGACCAAGAATTACTCTTATAGAATTGTCAACCATTGACCATCTGGATTGATTTAGAACCAAAGAGACACTCAAAACCCGACTGAGCAAGTTGACGGGTGAACATCAGGATGACTAGGACGACTACCTGGAAGAGGTTGCATTTAGCATGCGCGCACAGAGACAGGGGTCGACCAACTACACCCCATTCTTCCTCGTGTTCAATTGCCATCCACGTCTGCCTGTTGAGGTATTTCGTTTATTGTCATATTGCATGTCATTGCATTCATTGCATAATGCCATAATGTTACATGCATTTCAGACAACAGTTGTTGTATAATAATTATACAGAAATAACACTTTATTAGTTGTTAAATATTGTTTTGTACAAGTGATTGTTTTATGTGTTAATGATATACATTGCGACTCATGAAATAGTACTTGACAGAAATATAGCCCAGTAGGTACAATTCAGATATATTGTATAGATGGATTATGCTGACAGGGAAGAAGACATTCACATTCCAACATTCGTGGAAGAGGATGTGGACAACTACGTTGAGCAAGTAGGGAAACAGGTGATAAGCATTCATGAACAGGTGTGTAAAAGTAGTGAAAGTTTGTACGTATTACAGGGTTTTTACAAGATAATGTAAACAGTAAAATAATGTTACCCTGTCCATTGTGATGAACCCATTTATGTTGCTTTTCATTGGTGGATCCATATCACCAACTGAATTCAAAGTCTCTTACTTTCCCATACAAATAACATAAGCTGACTATGAATATTGCACAACCACTGGTCAGATAGAGATAACATTGTTATCAAGTTACAACTCCTAGAATTGTGTCCCTTACTATATGATATTCTTTCTTGTGTATAAATTATTACTTCTAACAAACAATTTTATATATTTAAGCCTTGCATCCAACTATGTTCTAAGCACCATGACTTTCCACGTTCACACAGATGTCACAACTGCCCAACAGCGCCAATCTAAGCAGTACATGAACAGACAGACAAAGGGAGTGACATCATTTCACTTTAAGACTGGGGACATCGTCCTGAAACAAAACATGAGGAACATCGGGAGGAAAGGTGGCAAACTGGAGCCACAATGGAATGGCCCATTCAGGTAACAATATTAAAAATTTGACTCAATTTAAACTTATCCTCAATAAATTTGACAAATGTTTCACGTGTCATGCTTACTTTTTAAAATAAGAACTGAACTAGATGTGTGAACATTATAGATTGGGACAAGACAGCACTAATTAGAAACAAGATGCATGAGACAACATTGCTGTTGAATCCTAAATTGGCTGAAACCCTACCACACACCTCACCTTCCTACCCCACTGTCTTCTCCTACTCCACTGTCTACCCCTACCCCACTGTCTTCTCCTACCCCACTGTTCTCTCCTACCCCACTGTTCTCTCCTACCCCACTGTCCTCTCCTACTCCACTGTCCTCTCCTACTACCCCACTGTCTTCTCCTACCCCACTGTCCTCTCCAACCCCACTCTTCTCCTAACCCACTCTTCTCCTACCCCACTGTCCTCTCCTACCCCACTGTCCTCTCCTACCCGACTGTCCTCTCCTACCCTACTGTCTTCTCCTACCCCATTGTCCTCCTACCCCACTGTCTTCTCCTACTCCACTGTCCTCTCCTACCCCACTGTCTTCTCCTACCCCACTGTCCTCTCATACCCCACTGTCCTCTCCTACCCCACTGTCCTCTCCTACCCCACTGTCCTCTCCTACCCCACTGTCCTCTCCTACCCCACTGTCTTCTCCTACCCCACTGTCCTCTCCTACCCCACTGTCCTCTCCTACCCCACTGTCCTCTCCTACCCCACTGTCTTCTCCTACCCCCAATGTCTTCTCCTACCCCCAATGTCTTCTCCTTCCCCACTGTCTTCTCCTACCCGATTGTCTTCTCCTACCCCACTGTCTTCTCATACCCCACTGTCTTCTCATACCCCACTGTCTTCTCATACCCCACTCTGACTCTTCTGTCTAAGGTGACAGTTGGTGGAATCACCATGACGCAGAAAGATTTGCGCACACTTTTGCCATGGGAATGGCTGAATGACAACGTATTAGTTTGTGCATGCATACTTTCTGAAGTTATATATTCACGCTCAGACACACACAGACACAGACACACAGACACACACACACAGACACACAGAAACACACAGACACACAGACACACAGACACACAGACACACAGACACACAGACACACAACCACAGAAACACACACACACAGACACACAGAAACACACACACACAGACACACAGAAACACACACACAGACACAGAAACACACAGACACACAGAACACACACACACAAACACACAGAACACACACAGACACACAGAAACACACACACAGACACACAGAAACACACACACAGACACACAGAAACACACACACAGACACACAGAAACACACACACAGACACACAGAAACACACACACAGACACACAGAAACACACACAGAGACACACAGAAACACACACACAGAAACACACACACAGACACACAGAAACACACACACACACACACAGACACACAGAAACACACACACACAGACACACAGAAACACACACACACAGACACACAGAAACACACACACAGACACAGACACACAGAAACACACACACAGACACACACACAGACACACAGAAACACACACACACACACACACACACACAGAAACACACACACACACACACACACAGAAACACACACACACAGACCCACACACACAGACCCCACACACACACACAGACACACACACACACACAGACACACACACACACACACACACACAGACACACACACACACACACACAGACACACACACACAGACACACACACACACAGACACACACACAGACACACACACACACAGACACACAGACACACACACACACAGACACACACACACACACACACACACACACACACACAGACACACACACACACACACAGACACACACACACACACAGACACACACACACACAGACATACACAGACACACAGACATACACACACACAGACGTACACACACAGACACACACACACACACACACACACACACACACACACACACACACACACACACACACACACACACACACACACACACACACTATAACGGCAAGAGTTGAACAATCACATGGTGTACTGGTATATAATAAACCATGGTTATAATTATTATCTGAAAACTATTAAATAGAATCAACGCGTGTGCACACAACATGTAATGTTTGCATAAGGAACACCAGCAGGGTGTGAACCTGCCACACACAACACTGAATCGATATTACCCTAAACTATCCAAGTGAACAAACTGGTTAGACAAACAACTGACAATGCATTTGCATTACAACACAGTATTCTAAATGCAATCAGTCACAACTGTATTTTGTATTAGTAGAAAATTCTAATTTATATCATCTGACAGGAATACATAATTATTAAAAATCTAAAAACAAGTATGCACAAATTCACTTTTTTTGGATAACACTACTAACTGTGTTTTGAACTCTTCTTGTGTGGAATCATCATCCGTCACCATGGCTGTCAAACATCCTATTTGAACGATTGTTTCTACCTGAAAAAGTGACAAATTACAAAACCAGTACAGTTGTTTCCCACAAGCATGAGTTCTTAATGGTGGTTATTACAACAGGACATTTTGCATTGCCTAACAATATCCAGCATTTTCTTTAGTTGATTATCCTCTGTATGTCTAATGACATCCCAAATATGAATAGGGTATGTGACATTTAATACATATTAGGTGTTATGTGGGGTATGTGTGTGTAAAATAGTTATGCCATTGCTTTATTGACTAATACAATGTAACTTTATAATAGGACTGACGTAGACTTGTTCAAATTAGTGTCTTCGCAAGAGTGACACTGTTGGTGGCACTGCAGTCAAGTAAGAATTCTTATTTACTCTGCTCATTTCTCCTGTTCAAGGTGTCTGTTTGTGGCCATATTCTCCTGGTCTATCCCATATCCTTTTTTCTTGTTCAGTGTCTCTGTGCCTCCTAATAGTTATTAAAATATAATGAACAAAAGCAAAATAATAATAATCCACCAATACATAGATGTATTTTAAAGAAGTTAAGCAATAACTACTATTTATTACAGGTTCATTTTTATATCTTTCAATAATATAATTTCCACAAACAAAACGTAGAACGAATTAATTAAAGTTTATCGTGAAAAACTGAATTATTTAAAGATAACATCCAAAAAATTATGTAATATATATTATTTATATAATTTAAAAAAGAGGCTATCCGGAAGTGGGAGACACTGGGAACATTCTGCCTATAGTACATTAGTACATAGTACAGTATCTAATGTATCTACTTGGGCTCGGGACTCCGCTTTGGTTGCTCCTTACAACGTTCCCCTGGCGAGAAATGTCACGACCTTCAACCCTCACAACTGACCACTGTGCTACGAGAAAGGGAGGGAGTATCTGCCCCTAAGCCCCGGCGTTCCATTGCCGGATGTGACCCTCCATATTGCGAGCATCACGTGATACACCCTTTGCCACGAGGCATCGAATACACATCAGTTACAATTATAGTAGCAATTTCCTTTCTTTATATACCATATAGTGTTTGATTGGCGAGATTGTGGTGTCAACTTGTCTTAGCTTAAACTGATATAACTATTTCCAGTGAAGTTATTTGTATTGTAGAATGGCGTTAAAACATCGTCCATATGTTATATTATATCATATGATACATTAAACATGTTAACATGTGAAACTATAATTATTCATCCATGCACAGTTATGGATAGATATGTTTTACACAAGGCGACGTGAAACCAAGATGGCGCACACATCGTCGCCATTTTGTCCTTCATAAAATGTAACAAGGAATTACTTTAAAATGTTGATACATAATTCGTATAATTCCATATAACTCCAATTTGTAAACAAGAATACATAACATAAAATAATAAACATATAATTAACTGATGTAGACTAAGACAACTTTAGTTATTTTATTAAAGATATTATCGACATCAATCAGCAAATTGATCGTAATTTTGTTTTCCACATGCGTGTTGGCTTAAACAGGCAAAAATATCGTTTATATGTTATGTTATATCATATGATACATTAAACATGTTAACATGTGAACCTATAATTATTCATCCATTCAGATTTATGGATAGGAATGTTTTACAACAGGCGACGTGAAACCAAGATGGCGCACACATCGTCGCCATTTTGTCCTTCATAAAATATAACAAGGAATTACTTTAAATGTTGATACATAATTCGCATAATTCCATATAACTCAAATTGGTAAGCAAGAATATAATAAACATAAGAGTTGTAGACTAAGCCAACAATGGTATTGACTTTAGGGACAAAAACTAGAAATGATTGAAGCTAGGCAACCTTTCTCATCGGAGTAAGCAATGAATTTAAAGATCTTAAAGTTAATACGATATCGGACAGGAAGACAATGTAATGTCGCATATAACGAATAAAACATGGAGACCTAGTCTCAATCCTTGCTAAGCAATTCTGAACACATTGTAATTTTGTGATGCTACTAAAGGTAAAATTATGGTAGACGGTATTACTACAGAAACATGCATTGAATCACGAATATGATTATATAACAATAATGGAACGTACGAGCATTAGTTGTCTTTCCACCACAAACCATAAACGTTCATACCTTCGAGTAATTGCATCGTCCAATATGTGCGCGTCCTCGTTGTGTTTCGGCATCTGTTGATATCCTAGTGTCTGCTGACATCTTAAACTGCCCCTTGTGTGCAGCTTACTTGAGACCAACTGTCACACTACATTGAGCGTCAAACGTGCATCGTCTGCTGCACTCGACCCCAATCGAACAAACCAAGAAACAGATGAAGTTGGCCTTGCACTGTTAACGGGGAGAACTTCATGTTGACCCCAACGATTCCATGCTATTGGTCGTTGCACCCTTCAGTCATGTGTTAATAGAAATATCTGTCACGTGCAAGTCACCGATATGGCGAAGTGACATTTTGTCAACTCCAGCGTTCCGGCGTAGCAGCAAAACCATTACGAGGCCGCAAGCTGTGCCAAGAATGTCCAACACCAATTGACGGATTGCATTGTCTGTGTTAAACTGTGATAATGTCAATGAAGCATGGCAGGTATTACACAATTGCTTTGTATGGCATAAATAGCTTCGACGTTCGTGTAGATATGTGCAAATAGCCATGACCGAATCCATGTGCGCCTTAATGAGAATGAGAGAATGGGTACAAAAAAACGAGTGGCGGGCGAAAACGTTGAGGAAGAGGGGTGTAGACGAGCAGAGAAGAGTGGGAAAGAATAAGGAAAACGGGATAGATATAGTGTGACGCAGAGACAGAGGAGGGAGGATCGGAGGGAGTGAGAAGGAGGGAGGGAGGGAGGGGGAGGGAGGGATGTAGGAAGGTAGGAAGGGATGGAGGTAGGAAGAGAGGGACGGCGGAGGGAGAGACGGAGGGAGTAATAATTTAATGTTCAAGTTTTATTTAGTTTATATCTTAATGGATGTAGCATTATTGGAAAAGTAAACTATATTTTGTCCCGTAACATGCAGCACTGACATAATTTTTTTGGCGTATCATGTTTATTGAAATATTACAGATATTGATAGTTGGCCGGGATTTTATCGAATCACAAATTTGGAATAAACCAAATACAACTGAGTCTTTGGGCAAAGTAAACCGGTAGACTTAAGTACTGCCGTTACACACACGCACGCACGCACGCACGCACGCACGCATACACACACGCACGCACGCACGCACGCACGCATACACACACACACACACACACACACACACACACACACACATACACACACGGTAGACATAAGTACTGCACACACACGCATGCACGCATGCACGCATGCACGCACACACACACACACACACACACACACCACACACACCACACACACACACACACACACACACACACACACACACACACACACACACACACAACACACACACACACACACACACACACACACACACACACACACACACACACACACACACACACACACACACACACACACACACACACACACACACACACACACACACACTGTTACAGTTACATTTATGTTCTGTTGCAGGTGAGTATTTCACCATCGAGCATTGATCAGACTATACTGTATTACCTTTTTCTCTACGCTCTATCGATGACAAACATACGCTACACAAGCTTTTGTCTGGAGCAATGCAAACACCTGCAGGAGTCAGAGGGCAAAGGTGAAAAGGCCAGAGGTCGAGGTTTCTCATTCATAGACATGCTTGTGTATATCTTCTACTTACCAGTTCTGTTCTCCGGCCCATTGATGACATTGATCAGTTTCTTCTACAGGTAAGTTGTGATGTAACTTTATGGATTTTGTCTGAACATTTTGTAGACATATGTCACCTGAACTGTTCTTGTTTCTCGTCGATTTTTATATCATTACAGCAAGAATTTGTGGTAATAAAAATATGTCTAAAATAACAGATTGTGTTAGCTGAATTAAATTAATTTATTATTTTATTTCAACAGTTGGGGGCTGTATACCACCCTGTAACACCCGTGACCCACCCGTCCAAACCACGCTCCAATTCCAATACAAAGTCCTCAATTTCCAAGAATCCAAATATAATGACCTGTTTGTCTATTCTTATGATCCTGAAATAGACTGCTGGAATTTCCTGACAAGCGATATTCTTGGCCGAGCTTGTCTGTAGATCATGCAGGGGCTACTGAGACTGACGTACCCAGTAGTCAACAGCGCCCCCTGGCAGGTGAAGATGTCACCAGCTGAACGATTTATTTCTGTGCCTGATTTCAGACAATACTGCCGCGACAACCGTGGACGAAATCAAAAGTCGTGAACATCGTTAGATTGTCTACGCGTTGCATTCTGGACGTTGTTCATCGAAATCACCCTGCACTACTACTATTAGTTAATGGTGTATGAATTACAACTATGAGCTAGTGGTGTATGAATTACATCTACGTGCAAGCAGTGTATGTGTTACATCTGAGCTAGCTGTGTATATATTACATATTATATGAGCTAGCCGTGTATATATTACATATTATATGAGCTAGCCGTGTATATATTACATCTATGAGCTAGCAGTGTATATATATTACATCTATGAGCTAATGGTGTATATATTACATCTGAGCTAGCTGTGTATATATATTAACCTATGAGCTAATGGTATATGTATTACATCTGAGCTAGCTGGGTATATTACATCTATGAGCTAGCCGTGTATATATTACATATTATATGAGCTAGCTGTGTATATATTACATATTATATGAGCTAGCCGTGTATATATTACATCTATGAGCTAGCAGTGTATATATATTACATCTATGAGCTAATGGTGTATATATTACATCTGAGCTAGCTGTGTATATATATTACACCTATGAGCTAATGGTATATGTATTACATCTGAGCTAGCTGGGTATATTACATCTATGAGCTAGCAGTGTATATATTACATCTATAAGCTAATGGTGTATATATTACATCTATAAGCTAATGGTATATGTATTACATCTGAGCTAGCTGGGTATATTTGATATATATGAGCTAGCAGTGTATATATTACATCTATGAGCTAATGGTGTATGTATTACATCTGAGCTAGCTGTGTATATTACATCTATGAGCTAGCAGTGTATATATTACATCCATGAGCTAGTAGTGTATATATTACATATATGAGCTAATGGTGTATGTATTACATCTGAGCTAGCTGTGTATATATTACATCTATGAGCTAGCAGTGTATATATTACATCCATGAGCTAATGGTGTATGTATTACATCTTAGCTAGCAGTGTATATATTACATCTATGAGCTAATGGTGTATATATTACATCTGTGAGCTAATGGTGTATGTATTACATCTGAGCTAGCAGTGTATATATTACATCTATGAGTTAGCAGTGTATATATTACATCTATGAGTTAGCAGTGTATATATTACATCTATGAGTTAGCAGTGTATATATTACATATATAAGCTAATGGTGTATATATTACATCTATGAGCTAATGGTGTATGTATTACATCTGAGCTAGCAGTGTATATATTACATCTATGAGCTAGCAGTGTATATATTACATCTATGAGCTAGCAGTGTATATATTACATCTGTGAGCTAATGGTGTATGTATTACATCTATGAGTTAGCAGTGTATATATTACATATATGAGCTAATGGTGTATGTATTACATCTGAGCTAGCAGTGTATATATTACATCCATGAGCTAGTAGTGTATATATTACATCTATGAGCTAATGGTGTATGTATTACATCTGAGCTAGCTGTGTATATATTACATCTATGAGCTAGCAGTGTATATATTACATCTATGAGCTAGCAGTGTATATATTACATTTGTGAGCTAATGGTGTATGTATTACATCTGAGCTAGCTGTGTATATATTACATCTATGAGCTAATGGTGTATGTATTACATCTGAGCTAGCTGTGTATATATTACATCTATGAGCTAGCAGTGTATATATTACATCCATGAGCTAGTAGTGTATATATTACATCTATGAGCTAATGGTGTATGTATTACACCTAAGCTAGCAGTGTATATATTACATCTATGAGCTAGCGGTATTTGTATTATATCTAAGTTAGTGGTGTATGTATTACGCCTATGAGCTAGCGGTGTAAGTATTACAACTATGAATTAACGGTGTATGCATTGGCATTGCTGTGCATAGTGGCGGGTCAATTTGCTGTTTTTTGTTTAGTTATGTATATTATTTTGTGTGTTTGTATGGGGGTATATTATAATTATAATTATATATATATATATATATATATATATATATATATATATATATATATATATATATATGACACCTATGCAATGACACAATTTTCACACACATTCACCTCATAAAGGTATTACTTTTATGCATGTCAATAACAAACATCCCACTGGAAATGTTGTACACAGTAAACCAATAGCGCAGTGTTGTTTGTATCAACCCTAGGCAAATCATGGCCCCATTAATTTGTAAATATACCTTTGTGCATTTGTAATATCCCAGAAACTTACAAATGTTGAACTATTTTAGTTTTTATATGTGGCCCAAATGCCAGTCTTTCATGTTGAAAGACCAAACAAAACAGTTCTTTATATCTGTTAACAGTTTTAAAAAAAAAAAGACATACAACAGAACACACATTTATCGACACATCCATGATTTCTGCTCCATATATTTGTAATAGTTTCACAACATTTATATCAACAGCACATCATCAAACATGCTGACCTTTAACAAATTCTAAACAATATCAGTCAGATATGCCTTTTTCCAAGCCTACCCAGTAGTAACATGATTGTGAAACCATCAATAATATTTAAGCACCAGTCACCACATCATCAACCTTGATATGATCTTTATAAAAATTCTACTAAACAACATTACTCAGATCTGCCACCTTCCAAGCCTACCGGGTAGTAACCATGAACAAACTTTAGGCACTAATTGGTATTACATTAATTTTCCTACCAAACTATTACCACAATATATGGTACTGAATCCTATAAAAGGATAACATAATATATGTCATACAAAAACCATATAGTAAGAAAGCAACAAATTGCTTTGAGTGAAAACAATTTGTGACAGATTATTTGTAGTTCAGAAAGTCGTGCTTCCATCTACAACTGCTACTATACCATCTTAGGCTAGATATTAGAAAATTTTAATTTTCACAAAGAACAGTAAACGAATGGAACAGATTATCAGCCGATTGTGTAGGTGCTAGTAGTGTTAATATATTTAAAAATAAAATCGACATATACCTAAGACGGGCGGGGTATACTTAGATAGATAGGTTGGACTCTCGATAAGCCAAATGGCTTCCTAGTCCACCTGCCATCTAGAGTTGAATCTCTAGGTGGCAATCTTGTTAAATCTTGTTAAATCTATAGGAACTCATTCACACAGTAAATTAACCTGATCTATTCAGAAGTTATTGCAATGCCCTTAATCAGCTATGTGAGTGGATGCAAGCAACATATTACTTACATCTGCACGTAAGACAATGGCAAAATACACCAATGTAAACATACACAAACCTACTCATCTACAAATCCAACAACTTTGGTGTGACATGTTTTCATTGACGTGCCAACTAAAAAATCCAACACTTGGTGTGAATGAAAAATAATTCACATCGGTATTGTTTGTAGATTTGTTTTCTTTCATACCATAAATAACGGCTTCACTTCACGACGCATTTCACACCCCCAACTTCTTCAATCGAAGAACACTTGTTATTAGTAAAGTTGTGGTCAGTGAGACATGCCAACCAGCCAAACTGTCCATTATACTGGTCTAGCAACTTGATGGTTTATTTTTGGCTGCACATTGAACAATGCATGATGAATGCACTGTCAACTCTTGCTATACAATCATCTCTGTAATACAGCCACCTCATAATTAAGGCCACCTCACAATTAAGGCAATCCTAGAACAGTGGCATATATAGTATAAGTACAGGAATTACATAAATACTGTCACTGTGGCAATCAGGTCAGTTTTGGCTAGTCATGTAAGGATGTGATGTTCCACTGTACTCAAGTTGATATTCACAGTTCTCCAATATCATAAATTAAATATAACCATTTACCAATGTTGAAACAATTAATTATCATGCCAACCAGCACCAAGAATAAAATACTACAAACTCTTACATTTGTATTAGCAGTATCAGCACAGTTACGGTTATAAATATGTATACATCCCTATATTAACAACAACACTAATAATTGTACATAGTATGTAGTATGTATAGTACACATAGTAAGTACATACGTGTACACACATGCACACGCACACACAGCGTATATATATATATATATATATATATATATATATATATATATATATATACATATAATCATTTTACCAATTACCTAATGATTACAACAAACCTGTTGTTTTATCACAATAATAAAGCATTTATAGGATCACTCCATAAAACATCAACATTATAAATATAAAAAATTAACTTCTGGAATAAATAAAAATACTATCATAGTAGCACCAAGCCCCAAGCTAAAATTACCTTCCATTCACCATTCCTGTTAGTATATATAGCCATAACGTGAACAGTTATTGCATACATGTGATAAACATATATAAATTTAATTATAGTATTCAGCATATAAATAGTCTGGAATATCTTAAAAACAATGCACATAATGTTCATGGCACTTCAGCACCACCAGATGGAGACTGTGGTACTTAAAATGGCTGCTACAGAACTCGTTCAATTCTGTTTCACTTTCCTGGCTTCGAAGATGGCAATCTCGATTGATGATTGAATGTACGTGTAGAGGACAGCAATCACAGCCACAATAGCAGGGCCTGAAATCAAAATGTTCACTATTTTACTGATCATTTCTCAGGATAGTTCTTTACTAAATCAAGTGTTCATTTTTCAAATCGAAAATTAGGCCGTAATACTGAAAAAGCCTCCACAGGTAAAAAAAGAAACATCTTGATATTGGATATGAAAAATGAAAATTTGATTTCAAAACGTTCACTGTTCATGATGCTTACAACCCCCAGAGAAAGTCTGCAGTGCCAGTCTCCCTGAATTTAGAGATTAGTTTGTGGTCAGGGGCGAAATAAGACAAGACTGCATTGCAGATGCACTTAACCCTTTTCACCCCAACTGCCTGCAAATGTCCAGAGGCCAGCTTCCCCAACCGCCCAGGTCTGTGGATTAATGTTAACATAATTCATGCAGTATGCAGTTTTGGAAATTAAACCCACTAATACAGCCACTTTGCTATTCAGGCCATACATCTATTGGGAACAGTGGACATCTGTTGTATGGATTTGTATTTGAAATTTGTCAGAGTTGACCGAGCAGCAATTTATAATGGGAAGTGGGCTGCCTCCAATGTGGGAAAGTTAAACCTCAAAGGGTATTGCGGTGAAACTCTGCTTGCTTTGGCATTATTGCCAGTCAATTTTGTTTCGAAAGTGGATGTTTAGTTTACCATTTGAACGCATGGCATACAGAATCTTTAAAATTGCACACATTGCACTGAGCTTAATAAAGTAACTAAACAGGAATTGGCAGCCAGTAAATTTTCAACATACATGTTGTAGTCACAAGAAGTAGGAACTGGAACCTTTGCTTTAAAACAAAATGTGTAACTGTGTTAACCTTATATTCTTAGAGACTGTCCCTGCGATATGATATTGATTAAACCAACGCTAAATGTGTAACTGTGTTAACCTTATATTCTTAGAGACTGTCCCTGCGATATGATATTGTTTAAACCAACGCTAAATGTGTAACTGTGTTAACCTTATATTCTTAGAGACTGTCCCTGCGATATGATATTGTTTAAGCCAACGCTAAATGTGTAACTGTGTTAACCTTATATTCTTAGAGACTGTCCCTGCGATATGATATTGTTTAACCAACGCTAAATGTGTAACTGTGTTAACCTTATATTCTTAGAGACTGTCCCTGCGATATGATATTGTTTAACCAACAAGGAACTGTGTTAACCTTATATTCTTAGAGACTGTCCCTGCGATATGATATTGTTTAAACCAACGCTAAATGTGTAACTGTGTTAACCTTATATTCTTAGAGACTGTCCCTGCGATATGATATTGTTTAAGCCAACGCTAAATGTGTAACTGTGTTAACCTTATATTCTTAGAGACTGTCCCTGCGATATGATATTGTTTAAACCAACGCTAAATGTGTAACTGTGTTAACCTTATATTCTTAGAGACTGTCCCTGCGATATGATATTGTTTAAGCCAACGCTAAATGTGTAACTGTGTTAACCTTATATTCTTAGAGACTGTCCCTGCAATGTGACACTGAGACTCACCGTAACAGACAATCTTGTTGTAGTAGACGGTGCCCACCTCAGCACCACCGAAGAAGACAAAGATAGCGAAGATGGACATTGCGAAGGATGGAATGGTGACAAACGCCCTCAGTCTGCGGCTGTTGGCAGGACTCAGCAAACGTCTCTACACACACAGACACACTGATGAGACACATGACGTTAGACAATGTCATCAAACTGACACATCCATCACGTGACCTGGGGATCATTTCACTAACATTTTTAAGAGCTCTTAAACCCGATTTGGCACTTTAAAATCAATTTTGATCTTTAACAGTGATCTTGAATACTGGAAAACAAACTGTCAACACCATGAAACGTCAGCGGGACATTGTTGCTGGTGTGTCACAGAAATAGTGGCCATGGTAATATAGCAGTGGATATTTGAGTTTTGTAAAATTCATTACATTTAACAAGAGGTTTTGCTTAATGATGAATTTTCCTTAAGAACTGTTTATTTTTGTGAAACGGGCCCCTAACTGCTTAGCAAACTCTATCAAGTAAAACAAAATGGCTGCCTGAATACATGGTTTTCATAACATCTTTATTAAAAAACCTAAGGGAATGTTGTTAAAGTGTCAAATATGTGCAGTAATGTTTGCACTAGTAAAGCAATTCACACATTTAACCGTTATCAACATTGTTGGCAAAGGAATAGCTTGATGCATGTTTCGCATGCATAATTTTGTGTTGCATACATAAATTATCCACACCTGTGTTGATGTGTAATTATAACTTTAGCAATAAAACCACTGTTTGTTTGTATAGATACATAGGTCGGGGCACACAACACATCACATCACATCAAAAAACCAATACATAAAAATCCACCTTTATCTCATATGCCTGTATTTTCTTAAGTAAACATCTGATACATGAACAAATAAAATCTACTTCTAGATATGTAGGGTACTTTGTGATCCTTTCCAAATCCAAATCACAGCAAACAATGTTGATTTTGGATGACTCTGCCCACCAATCTTTGAAACTGTGACTGTCTGGAAATAATTTGATAATGGATGGAGCAAAACTGCACAATTCCCTTAGACTGCATTCTTGGTATGATTTTTTACCCATTTAACTACAAGTTAATTTAAAAAAAAAACTTATGTAGTCTTCACTAACACAGCTAGGCTGGTTATTGCAACAGTTGTTTGTAGTTTTCAAACAAACTATTTACTTTTTAAATGCTGTCCACAAATCAGATCAAATTATTTCCAAAATTGGAATGTTGAAATGGTATGATCATGCACATTTCTATATTCGTGTTCTTGTCTTTCCTTCCTATGTAAAAACCATGCCTACTTATTGTACAGCGTTACACTGAAAGGTTGTTTGTTATGTTCCTAGGATGACACACACTGCCAACTTTGATCCATTGCTTCCACTGTTTCAGCAGGGCGACCTGTTTTGCAGAATTAGTCTCGCCTAACTGACTCGCTTTGCTGCATATCTTCACCGAGAACATAATCTTAGCTTTTGAATTTGAGGGGATAAAATGTGCTGCCACCTCACGGAGCTTGGTATTCGAGGCTAATCATGCCATAATTCCTGCTTCATAAATAACTTCATAAATATTTCTGTTTATTTGTGTGTGAATACAAGTGTAATGTTGAGTACTTTTAATGGTATAGTATTATCTTATAAAAGTAATATCCTTATTTTAGTTTTCTTTCATAGATGGCCCGAGAGCCAATCAGTGTCTCTACCCTATACTGGGGTAAGGCCGCCCTGGTGCCAACATTGGCAGAGCATTAATTCCCGAAGTTGGATGTGTGGGGTTAAAAATTGCTGCCATCTCACGGAGCCTGGGTAATCGAGGCTAGTGCAGAATTAGCCGGTGTGATTTTATAACAACTTTATTTTATACACTAAAATGCAAAGTAGTCCTCTGTTCAGAAGTGCTTACAATAAAACAGTCGATAAAACATAACATAACTTAGATGTTAATATAATAATACAAGTAAAATATAAATATGTATAACTTGTGCACTGTTGTAGAGATCTAAACTAGAGGAACTAAAAGTTAAAAGTAATATTGATGTAAAAATGTATTATATATCAATGTAGCAAAAGTTACCTAATAAGTAGTATACAACTACAGTAATACATTAGTTTCAATAACAAAATTCAAACAATAAATACATATGTGATATAATGACTTATAGCACAATAAATCATAAACGATTTTGCTGTGCAGTCTCATGTAAAAAGATTTACCTCAAATGCATTCACACTGGGTATGGCTGAGACCTGCGAGGCCATCGACTCAAGGAGGATGCCGAGGTAGTTGAGGACGGTCCAGATGAGGAGGTAGTACTCTGCACCGTGCCACACGAAGATGAAGACGAAGCAGAGGAAGGAGGCGATGATCTGTCTCAGCAGACCGTGCCGAGAGCCACCCACAGGCACGTAGATGTGTCTGTCAAACATATACATCTTATATATGTGTGACCTGCGATTAGCTGCATAAAGGCACGTAGACGTGTTTGTCAAACATAAACTTCATATGATTAACTGACACTAGTTACATGCCAAAACAGTACTGCAATTAAAAATGAGTTAACATCCAATGTTTTACCCTTCATTTCCATCACGCCACTGCATAAAACCTGTAATGTCACCTTTAATTTATTTTTAGTTTCTCTAGTTCAGGTCCATACAACAATGTTTTAGCTATACATATTCATACGTTTTACTTGTACTTTATCTTACAATTATAGACTTACTATTGTCAACATTACTGAACAGAATTTTACTTTGGATTTTAGTGTCTAAATAAAGTGTTATTATTATTAAATGCACACTATTTATATATAGTTTATACATGTTATGTTATTACATGTTACACTTACCTTTTGATGAAGCAGTACAAGCCAACATCAAAATTCCTGAAAGAACAACAAAAACAGTGAGGTGATATGACCACTGTATTAGTAGGCTCTAATGACAAGTTTCTATTCACCATTCACTGCAGATGCTTCAAAGGTGAAGGAGCCACATAAATGTTCTACACCATAAAACTAGTTCCATCCATTTGAAGCTACAGTGTACAATGAATTCATTTCACCTAAAGTTGTTTATATTTAAAAGATATATTGCATGTGAAATAATTGTGAGCATTGTCTGTATGCCAACGTTAATTTCCAAATTACTGGCATCCAGGGAAAGGATCACTAATATTTAAGGAGTCCTTAAACCTGACTACACTCTTTAAACTTGATTTCGATCCATAAAATATATCTGGTGTACTAAAAACTGTCACCACCAGGTTGTGTCACAGAAATAGTGTCCTCTGTGATTTTAACATTAAAAAATGCACCTGAAATGTAAGAATGAATTGTGTTTAAAAATAAAATAAATAAATATACTTATATAGCAACAAATCTAATTACAACTATTAAAGGTCCTTGACATATAAATAATAATAATTAAAGTAATTAGTTGAAACCTAAAAAAATAAATAACAACTCATTATTTAGCTTCATATCGCTCTGCAAGTGAGGGATGTTTTTCCCTTACTAGCTCATTATCCTAGCTATTGATGTTCCACTCCACTGTAGGTGCAATAGATACTAACTTCCACATCTCCGAATAGAGATAGATCCGAGAGATGCATTTTGGCCTGTCCACTGATTTTATTTGGTCAAACTCGGTCATGACTTTTGGCAGCCCAAAGATGACGACGTATTTGACCATGAAGAACTGCCCGCAGCAGTAGCCGACGCCCACGAGGGCCCAGCGAGGCAGGCGGTCCATGACCTCGGGGTCACTCATCAGGGCACTGAAGTAGAAGTAGTGCATGGTGATTTCGATGAACAGTGTCCAGAATGCAATTCGTAGAGAATCTTTAACGATGTTCACGACTTTTGATTTCGTCCACGGTTGTCGCGGCAGTGTTGTCTGAAACCAGGCACAGAAATAAGTTGTTCAGCTGGTGACATCTTCACCTGCCAGGGGGCGCTGTTGACTATGTCAGTCTCAGTAGCCCCTGCATGATCTACAGACAAGCTCGGCCAAGAATATCGTTTGTCAGGAAATTCCAGCAATCTTTATTTCAGGATCATAAGAATGGACAAACAGGTAATTATATTTGGATTCTTGGAAATTTAGGACGTTGTATTGGAATTGGAGCGTGGGTTGGACGGTTGGGTCACAGGTGTTACAGGGTGGTACAGCCCCAACTTTTGAAATAAATAGATTAATTTAATTCAGCTAACACAACCTGTAGGAAATTTCCCATATTTTAGACATATTTTATTACTACAAATTCTTGCTGTAATGATATAAAAATCGACAAGAAACAAGAACAGTTCAGGTGACATATTTCTACAAAATGTTCAGACAAAATCACAACTTACCTGTAGAAGAAACTGATCATATGTCATCAATGGGCCGGAGAAGAGAACTGGTAAGTAGAAGATGTACACAAGCATGTCTATGAATGAGAAACCTCGACCTCTGGCCTTTTCACCTTTGCCCTCTGACTCCTGCAGGTGTTTGCATTGCTCCAGACAAAAGCTTGTGTAGCGTATGTTTGTCATCGATAGAGCGTAGAGAAAAAGGTAATACAGTATAGTCTGATCAATGCTCGATGGTGAAATACTCACCTGCAACAGAACATAAATGTTAACTGTAACAGTGTGTGTGTGTGTGTGTGTGTGTGTGTGTGTGTGTGTGTGTTGTGTGTGTGTGGGTGGGTGGGTGTGTGTGGTGTGTGGGTGGGTGTGTGGGTGCGTGCATGTGTGTGTGTGTATGTGCATGTGTGCGTGTGTGTGTGCGTGCGTGCGTGCGTGCGTGCGTGCGTGCGTGCGTCGTGTGCGTGTGAATATGCCAAATGTAAAGGTACTGGTATGTTTCATGCATTCAGGGCATGTTTACAAGGACAGCATCTGGGTCAAAACAAGCATGCATGAATTATTGTGTGATATCCTTATGTAATACATACACTAGTCATCACAGAGAAACATGCAGTTATCTTACGGTTCCATGCATTTCCGATTTTGTAGAAAAACAAGGCAAAGCGAACAAGCTAGTTCCAGCCATCGAGGCAAGCTGTGGAGGTCTTCCTGAGCTTAGCGTCATTTTCAGAGAAATCGTATGGATTAAAATCAATGGAAGATAATCTACACCAGTAAACAGATAGTGTATTGAGCTTCAGAAAGTAATACATACTATCAATATATGAAGGTTGAGGCATACCATTTAACATAACAATTTCAATCAATGAGTTAAATTCGAACAATCAATGTAGCTCAATTGTATTGTAGTTTGATGTGGCTAATTATTTTACAGTTGGTGGATGTTTCAAGCCTGACACAGTGATTTCTTTTTTAACTTTTTGTATATTTTCATAAAGTAACGTAAACTAAATACATTTCTACAATGATGCACTCTTTGCAAATAAATAAGATGTGCAGTAATTATTTATTTGTTACAAAAAGGAAAAGAAGGTAATTGTGTATAATTGTAAATTTCACTTTTCCACACTAATCACAATTTGTTTCCACATAATATAATAATATTACAATATACTACTGTACGAGTATATACCAGTCTATATATATTTATATTATATATATATACACTGTATATGTTTACACACACACACCCACACACCCACCCACCCACCCACCCACCCACACCCACACCCACACACGCACACGCACACACACACTGGAAACCCTATGAAAGGAAAGGATGGGAGAGATGAACTAGACGACTACTGGAAGGTTAGCATCTGGCAGAGAACAGCGCAAGATAGGCACATGTAGAAGCAGCATGCTGAGGCTTTTGCCCAACCACAGGACACTATGGCTGCACAATGATATATACATATGTATATATATATATATATATATATATATATATATATATATATATATATGTATATATATTTATTTCATTTCTAGATATCCGACAAATATAATACAAATGTGGTGTGTATATATATATATAGTATATAATATATATATATATATAGTATATATATTTATATATATATACATTATATATATATACTGTATATAATATATACATATATATTACATATATTTTACATATATATTTATATATATATATATACATATATATATACATATATATATATCATATATATACATATGTATATATATATAATATATATAATATTATATATATATATATATATATATATATATATATATATATATAATACAATATATATATATTTGTGATATTAAAAATAATATTATAAACTACAATTGTTTCTTACAATTTAAAAAAGTCACCAGGTGGCGCTGAACGTACCAGATATGGGACGAGGTTGCGAACATTGAGGAGAATTTATATATATATATATATATAATATATATATATATATATATATATATACATACATATATATTATATATATACACACACATTTGTATTATATTTGTCGGGATATCTAGAAAAATGAAATTTAGGAACGTACAATTGTTTCTTACAATTTAAAAAAGTCACCAGGTGGCGCTGAACGTACCAGATATGGGACGAGGTTGCGAACATTGAGGAGAAGGAGGAATCCTCCGCTGGCCGCCCAGACGGCGAGAGCTGACCTGAAGACAGTGGCCACAAGGAACATGACAAGGCACTGGACGGTGATGAACAGCACCGCCATGTAACCCATCAGGTACAGCACAATCACTGCGCCGTACTGCGCCAGAATGTAGAACCGGTACTGAAACATGCAACAAAGGTGTGTTAAACAGATGACGTCTGTTAATAGGTTTTAGATTTTTTTTTACTTTACTTAATAAATAAATGTTATTTTGCTCTTGTGGCTAGTAGGCTTTGAACTTTTTATTTTATATAATAATTTTATTATGCTCTTATGGCTATAACATGGTTTCTGAAATGGCATTTCAAGATATATTTTCTTTCAAACTACTGCAAACTTTTACAATATAAACCATATTATAATAGTGTGCAGTAGAAAATATTATTTAAATAATCGTATATACACATGTAGATCACATTAATTCTGTTTATTTTATTTAACAACTTAATTAATTTTAAATCAGACTTAGTTAGTACTGAACAGTCAATATTTAGTCGATATATCCTTGCTATGTGTGCATTTTATTTGATGTAAAAAATTATTGTGTTATAGCAATTATATTAATTTTAGTGCATTTGAACACATTTTCATATCTGGAAACAAATACAATTATTATTATTTTATTATACTTATTATTATTGTACATATATTGCATGCCAAGTTGTGTTTTGTTACTTTATTAAGTATGTAACAATATTCTTAATTTGACAACTTGCCCTGCAGAACAGGTTCAAAAACAAATCACCCAGTTAAAAAACCAGCTTCACTGGCATTAATGCCAAGTCAAGCCAAATTTAACTTCAATGAGTAGTCGACTAAAATTGCCTGTATATGTGAAGAAAAGCAGATACCTTCAAAGTGGAGGACGAACCCCAAGAATTACGGGAATTGTAAATACAAATTATAATATTACAAAAACAATTGATAGGATTGACGCCACCCACACACTCCTCCAGAACAAAAAACCCCCAATAAATTGCAACGATAGATTTACATGTATCTACTACCTGTGTCTTCAAGTGATGAAGTTGCTAAGATAACATTTCATACCTTTATTATTAAGTTAAATACTTCAACTTGTTGATGACCTCAACATTTAGAAGATTATAATCTACACCAATAGCCCAATACCCAGCCTCTTCTCTGCCACGTGTTATGTTGAACAACAAACCAAATGTCTGTGATCAACAATGCAGTTTAGTAAATTAAGGCCGACTGGGCAATTGAGTAATTCACACACAAGGACATTGTGCCTGTGGTTCAACTAGACAACTTAAATAAACCTGTTTATACAATATTCTTACTTAAATTGATAGTAATAAGACCGTTTACAGCACTAAATTTAAATAAAAATTACTCTTAAATAGCAACCTCTATCAAGACTATCATCATTTTATTTATGCTACAAAAAGATTGCAGACATTTTCCCTTTACTTTTATACCTGCAAAATATGCAAATTATACGCATTTAACTTATTTTAAGCAGGTAATTTACAAGTTGCTGTAGGAACATGGCAATGACCAAAATTACTGATATTATCATAAATATTGTATTAGAAACTGGTGAGGAAGAGGCTGAAATAGGCTGGACATGTGGAAAGAATGGGAGATGAAAAATTTGCACAGGAAGCAGATGCCCAGAAAGTGGTAGGAAGAAGGAGGCGAGGAAGACTGAGAATGTGATGGGAAGACTGCATTAAGAGAGATCTGGAAAGAGTGGGAGGAGAAAGGAGAACAACAGCAAAATATAGTAGGAGTTTGAGACTGGTAATAGAGAACGCAGTGAGAGAAAAGTGAGGAGAGGAAAGAAAAGACAAAGAAAAGATGACAGCAACCATGGCAACCTCACCCTTGATGACAGGGACAACAAGAGGAAAACAACATCATACAAACCTCAAACGCAACAAGTCTGGTGACGAGAGACAGAACGATGTGAATGGAGAACCAGGGCCAGATGATTTTACTCCAGCCTCTCATGAATTCCCACTCACCGTTGGATTCATCCTGAAGACAATAACACAATCATCGCACAGAAATGTAACAGGCACAACACTGTTAATTTACACCTGTGCCAAGAGGGGAACAGTGGTCACATGGTAGAGTGCCCTGGACTGTCAATTGAGGGGAGTCAGGGGATGCCGGTTGAATTTAACCTGCTATCATTTCGAAATGTAGGCAGTTGTAGACAATGCTAGTATATTGTCTACAATAACATTATACAGTACGTTTTAATGGTTAATAAATCTTATGTTTGTATAAACATTATAAATACACACACACACACACACACACACACACACACACACACACACACACACACACACACACACACACACACACACACACACACACACACACACACACACACACACACCCACACACCCTGTATATATATATATATATTTAACAGAGACTACTACTTGTAACTGCAGACATGGGGGGTCAAATACATCTATATTTGAAAGTACAACTGTATTTTTATACTTTTTAAAAAGTATTTGTAATTGTATTTGATGTTTAGGAATTAAAAGTATTTGTATTTAAATACTTTCCTAAAGTATTTGAAAATATCAAATACTTTATTTGACATTTTCAAATACTTTCAAATACTTTTTCAAATACATGGTCAGTATCAACAGTTATGTTTCACGATCACATGTAATGCCTGCCAAACTGATTACCTTCACTGCATCACCAAACCAATTGTTTTCAAGCTTCAAAATACCCATTGAAGGCAACTTTACTGTGTCTTTCACCCAACAGTGCTAATGATTGAAGACACTTGGGAGTATGCAGGGCTTTATGCAGGATAACATTATTGCCAGTCACATGTTTTGGTGGACACATGGATGTTAACTGTTAAGCCAGTTTACAAACTTTTAAATGTGTCTGATGACCTGAAATGGATTACAAACACACATGTGACACCATTTGCACTCACTTTCAAGGCATAACTAACAATATCTATGGTTTTGGAAGACCTTTTTTTTGCTCCTTCATTTTTTTACCAGTCCACCATATTTCTACCCGTCCATATTCGTTTTTACCCATCCAAATGATGGGTGGACGGGTCTCTACATAAAGCTATGGGAGTAGGTGTCCCCTAGGGCACTGACAGTGAGCACAACTTGTGTCTGCTCACAGCCAGAGGGTGGATTGGCACCTGACAATGACCATAGATCAATATCCCCTTTCTTCTTTAGTCAGGCTCTAAGCTGGCACCAGGCTATTCTGGTCTCCAGGCTGTCTTTCAAGTTGAGCTGTCACACTTCCTCACAAGATCCTAAGCAGTCATTAGCATAGTGTCTTCTGAGGGCAACATAGGCATTTTATTATAAATCTCCTGGCTTAACAAACAACACATTATGGTCTTTACCTCTGTGGATAGAGGTTTCTGGGTCAGTTGTCACTGTGATGTAGACATGTAGTTAGCAATAACAATATGCCCTGAAAATAAACAGTATTTGAAAAGTATCTGAAAAAAGTATTTGAAATACTTTTCAATGTATTTGTATTTTAATGCGTTTGCTTTTAAAACTATTTGTAATTGTATTTGAATCCCTCAATAGTATTTGTATTTAAATACATTTAAATGTATTTTACCCTGTGTCTTCTTGTAAGGTAAACATAACCTACTATACAATGCATAGCACAATATCACATCCATAGCTCCATACAAAGCTCGTTTTACCTACTTTACTCTCTGGCAGGTCTGTTTAGTCAAACACCATTGTGACTTCTCTTGAATCCTTTCACTTTTTCAGCAACACTTTGCTCCAGTTAATGTGTGATGGAAATGTGTGCACTCATACCCACCACTATCTATAGCCAGGCACTCATTTACATAGCTGGGTGAACCGGACAGATGCTGAGTTAATAAACTTGCCTATAAAGTCTAACAGTGGTTGAACACAATACAAATATAACTCGGTCAAATCAAATTCAAATACACTGCTTTTCCAGAACCAGTTGATGTCAAGCAATGCTTTACCTTTTGCTGGTAATTTTTATGTGTATTTGCAAATACTTTTAAATTACAGACCAAGTATCAAATATAAATACTACATGCCCTTTTGTGGTTTTCAATTCAATTACAAATACACACAATTTCTGTATTCAAATACAATTACAAATACACATATATACTTGAACCCAACCCTGAGTTTGGAAGTAAATCACACTTACCCGCATCCTGCCAAGAAATGAATATCCCGGGACCAGGTAAGGGTTCCTTCTCTTCAGGACATACTCTGTCCACATCAAATAATAATAATATACTTTATGCATATATACACACACACACACACACACACACACACACACACACACACACACACACATCCCCCCACACCCACACACACACATACCCCCACACACATACACCCACACACCCAGACAACTGCACAGGCATGCAAGCATACACACACAGACACACAGACACACAGACACACAGACACACACACACACACACACACACACACACACACACACACACACACACACACACACACACACACACACACACACACACACCACACACACACACACACACACACACACACACACACACACACACACACACACACACACACACACACACACAACACACACACACACGACACCACACACACACACACACACACAGAGTGCACATGCATGCACATTCACTTCTAAATGGAGTCATACACTCAGTGGAATCAAGATACTAATTTGTTGCAAATTAGGTGCGATTTAGTTGGTTTCTGCAATCCTAACTGCAATGGAGTAAAAACACAACTGAGTGCCCTTCCTGCTAATAATTAGCATTCAGTGACTGGATAACACAAAACATATCCCAATAGTCATTTCTAAAGTTGCATTCTGAGAGGGAAAGGCGAAGGACTGGCGGTGGGAAGAACTAGGTGAAAAGTACTATGGGGAGGAAAAGAAAAGGACTTGGACCCTATGGAAAGACTGGGAGGAGAAAAATACTCAAAGGAGGGAAGACAGGGAGGGAGGGACTAGGTGGGAAGGACTGGGTGTAAAGTGGGAAAAATCAAATGTGAGAAGTTGGTGACACAGACAGAAAAGAGTGACACACGTAACTACCTTGAGAGGCCCGGTAGGCGCTGTAGCAAAGGTAGGCCACAAAGCCAGACCAAGCAATAATGTTGAACCATGCCTCTAAGCGAGGCAGTCTCGCCACCTGCAGGTACGGCGACCCTGGGGAATGTGACGACTGCTTTGACGTCTCCTTCTTCTTCTCCGTTTTCTTCGACACACCCATATCTGTATGTAAAACATAGCTGTGAAATACGACAGTATCAAGCATATCAGGGAGTCAATCACAGTTTTCAACATTTACCTATTCTTTCAAAATATAATTTGAGGTAAGATTTGTGTGATGACAGTCAATAGTGGGGACTACTCATCTATTGAATGAGGAGGCTATAAGCGGGCATAGCACAACATACAGGATGAACACACTGTTCTACTACATCAACAGTTAAAGATCAATGCTAGCTTGCACTTGCAGTCGAAGGAAATATATAAATATACACGCAAGAGCCTGCCACTTTAAAATGAAGACGGGTGTGTGAGAATATTTCAGCCTGCTGCGTGATACCGTCTGGCATTCTCTGCTAGACATTGAATGCAGATACTTCTATAACTTAGCAATGTCTGCATGGGTGATGGTCTTGCTAGAGGGAGCCCAAAACCTCCCTGAGGCTTGCCCCCAAAAAATCAGTAAAACTTCAGTGTCAGTTATCAGTGACATTGGGCAGATGAATTGGGTAGGTGGAATGTGCTAGCTTTGCATTTTGCTGGGGCGTGGGAGGGGGTAATTTTAAAAGGGAATGCCACATAAGACTACCATATGGGCTTAGCACGGGCAAATTCTACAGGACTGGGGCTTCCCCTAGCTCTCACAGTGAACAGCGAATGGGCCAAATCACATGTTCCTCCTCCACTTCTGAACAATGAGGGATGATTGCATACTTTCACGTGATGACACGTACCAGTGAAACTGTAGCAGTTCTGAACCAGTACAACTTGTGTCAAACTCGTTCAAAACTTGTGACAACATGTACGTGTATTTACGTGAATACACATACTAGTGGAGCGGTACCGATTATGAACCAGTACGACACATGCCAACTGGTTCAGAAATTGTTATTTTTTACTGGGTATAATATATATATATATATATATATATATATATATATATGTCACCAAGTCCAAGAACTCGATCCTAGTATATTTATTATAACATTAGTGCCATTTCAGTGGTTCATCTCCTGATATAGGAAGATGCTACAATTAGCAGTTACCAAGTGCGGTAAGTTTATCTGTGTGATTTCTGAGACGAGCGTTTAATAATTAATTCGCTAGTAATTCGATCTGCCCGAAACCCAACCACGACCTCGTCCACTCCGAGTCTGGATCTGCGGTGCGCGGTCGGGACACTTGACAGTGCTAATCACCATGCATGCACACACAAACGAACGCTCACCTGACAACACAGATCGCACACGCGATTCAGAAAAACACTTGTTGCTGCTCCTGGCTGCCGTCGATCTCGGATCTACCACACCTCCTACGGCCACGTATCACGTCGTATGTCAAATCAGCGAAGCAGGGCGATAATAGGATGATATATAAGCAATTACGGCTTGTATAACCGTAGCGCTGTGTATACAATAATATATAATGGCAAAGTGACTGTCATAATCCGTAACGAAGCATATGCTATGTGGATGTATAAAATACGTGTCACATGAAAGTAGCGTTTCCTTATTTATTAGGGGCATTGAAGCGTATCACAGTTGCCCTTAACAAAGGCTCTGGGAGGCTATATATTGCTCAAGGCACCACACGTCCTGAATTCAGGTAGGCACTAGGCATGGGCGCGGGAAGGAGGCAGTTGCTCCTGGAATTTCATTGGTGGGCAGCACATGGTTATATAACTTACATAATATACACTGTAGAACTATTGTATTTATGTACATAACTTTATACATATTATATTAAGCACGACTGATTCAACTATTAAAATTGTGACTAAAATATAGTTGAGTGGTTACCAAGGTTTACTATACACTTGTATGATGAATAAAAATAATTGATTTATTGCATCTATGAGCTAGTGGTGTGTGAGCCTGAAGCATAGTTGATGTATGCATTATGCATGTTTTTTTTGCAAGGGATATATTTATAACAAACATGGTCTAGATGGGTATCTGGATATGTTTAAATAATATATCATGATATCTAAGCAGAACTACATTCAGCCATGCCACTTTTGCCTCAGTTCCTAGCCTTTTTTTTACATTTCTGGCACTCAGCTTTAAGGAATTGATCTATAATAAAAATCAAGCAGCACAAATATCATAACATGACTTGAATATTTCAGGAAACTGTTGTATGCAGTTATGCAGATGTAGCAAAACATCTGAAAATATCAATTGGCCAAGTTTTGTTTGTAAAGAAAAATCAGGGATTAATACATTACTAACTTTATTAAATATAACTTTTTTACACTTAGTACCTTGTACACACACACATGGAAAAGCCATAGCACCTTTGCAGTGGAGGTCACCCCACACGTAATGCTTGTAACAACAATAAAATGTAGTAACTATTGGAACTAACAATCTAATTTAACTAGAACAAATATTACATTGTATGAATGCAACAGCATTTAGCACAAACAACAATATAACTATCACCAGCACAAATGACGATAAGACGGTATTATTAGTTTAAAAAATAAAAATATATGCATTTAGCATTAGTTCAAACCACCACCCGCCTCAACCAACTTTTATGACCTAAAATGAATGTTTCACTTACTAGATGGCACCGATAAAGCAATTTATTTCCCCCACGAGACAGTAAAAACTGTTGTAATTACTCTGTTCCACCGTTGTAAATTGAATGTGTCAATCAACATTGTAACATATTATGTAACATATCCATCTAGCAACTGACTAGACACTCGGCCCTACATATGCGGGCCACAGGGCTTGCTGCACAGTGTACTGAAATCAAACAGTTACTGCTTTCGGCGGCTATTAGTGCGACTACTCCGCTTTGACGGTATGCTTAGTTTGCTGCTGCTACTTTTTCTTGGGATGCCTTGTCCTCTCGGTTCCCCCACAGATGGCTCCTTCGCCTGCTCTTCCAGTATTTCATACTTGAGGGGTGGTTCTTCCACTGGTGGCCACAGTAACGGCGTATCTGTCTCGTTCATGGCTGCTGCTATTGAAGTCTGAGCACAGCAGTAGAAGAGGATCACCAGCTTCAATGCAGGAAGAGCTGACAAAACAGTAATAACTCCTTTTGTAGCATCAATATTATTATTATTATCATTATATATTACTTAATTAGCACAATGTGTGTACCCAGACTTGTTATTATAATGTTTATAGTTTTTTAGAATGCTCATGAATGTGCACACCTATGATGGGGACAGCCGTACCTGATTTTATGGTGTCAAAATAAATTGTTATTACTAGTAATACCTTCAGGAATATAGGCTGAAGTGCAACAAGCCACTTCATAAAAGATGATATCATGGACACGGATATACAAATATCATCAACGACATTATCACATTTGGGGTGGAAATACAACATGTTTTAACTTTTTGAAGATAGCTATAGTTGTACCTAAGGTTTGGGTGCTGGTTTTTTAGAAGTGTATTTGTTCTGGTTAATCTGTTATGAGTTTAAACAGGGTTTAATTTGTTTAAAGGAAATAAAAACAAGCTTTAGCTTTAAAACCGTTTTCTATGTGTACAGAAAGTTTAACTTGCATATAGTCATTATAACATTTGACAAAATAAAAAATACAAAAAAAACATTTGCAAATCAAATTTTATTTAAAATGCATCTATCTGTGTAGTTATTTCCACTGAAAGTTAAGATTTAATTACAGGCACATGCAATTATGAGCTATATTCACATAAAGCCAACCTTTGTCTCCTAAAAAGATAGCTTTTTGACCAAAATGAGCATCAGAATTAATTATTGTGTGACATTCTGATGTAATACAAACAGTTCTACATAAAGGAAAACAATTATCTTACAGTTCCACAGGAATCCATTTTTTCAGGAAAAAAATAAACAAACAAACCAACGGTTTCATTAAACTTTCGCCACCTTTCAGCCCATTTTTAGAAGAGTAAAACATGCTGCCCACAGGAGATAATCTACACCATTAAACATATATAGTAAACAGATACTGTATTCAACTTCAGGAAGAAACATACAATTCATAATATCACTACGTTACGGCATATGAGAAAGAGTAGTTATACTATTTAATAACAATTTAAATCAAGTGATATAATTCTTGTTCATCCGGCTAGCTCTGTTGGCAGAAACATTGGCTTGTTCCAGTCACTTTTTTTACAAGGAAGGTGGATCAAGCTTTACACAGTGATTTCGTTTTGACCTTTTTTGGTTATATTTTTACTAAATAATATAAGCTGTGAAACCACTGGCTTATTTTGGCTAATTAATAAAATTGGATTCGTGTGAAATCATAAGATGTTCCTCTATGGTGACTATTTGTATTACATTGGAATATTGCACAATAACTTATTTTGGTGCTCATTTAACCCAAAAGCTATCTTTGTAGACATGGTCTCAGTGCATGCAAAAGTCGACTTGATGTGAGCATAGCTTGTACAATGGTGTAACATCTCGGCATTGCAGAAAGCACAGAAAACGATGCACATTCAAAAAAAGTCCAACGACATAGCATACAGTGTGGAATTTCTAATTCATAACTTTTTTGGCTTGGTCAACATGGAAGTATATAGCTTGATGTAATATAAATCAAAAAACAAATGTTAATTGTAGATCTATAGATATTGTATTAATATATATATATATATATATATATATATATATATATATATATATATATATATAATATATATATATATATATATATATATATATATAGTTATATATATATTAGTTGTCTAGATGTGGATTCTTTGCTGGAGAAACCAGTTATTGTCAGTTATGCCAGTCTTTATGCAACTGGAGTTCAACCACAAACTTGGGAAATCTGACACCATAACAAAATTGGTAGTGTTGACTGTTTGCTGTGTTTCTAGGAAAGCTGCACATGCAAATGTATAAACTGTCACACTCACGATCCAGAAGGAGCCGTTTGGCGAAGATGTATCCAATGTTTTTGCCACTAAGGAATAGCAATGTGCTGCTGAACCCGAATATTGTGATTGGTGCGATGGCCATTGCTCGTAGTCTTCGTCCCATTGCAGGAGACAGGTATTTCTCCTGAAAACATGTAGTTACAGGTATATATAGGACACAGAATATGGATCACATATACTCAGGTGGTTCCTTAGTTTACCATCCTTGAAAGGGAAGCAGCAACACATTTCATCCAGCCATATCTTGTATGTGTGTTGATCAGGCTGAGCTATGGCACTATGATCTTAGAGGATTTCCTCCAAACTGCCCAAACATGAGCTAACGTAGGAGTTTTGCTGTACATTATAGGACGTTGCCAACTGTCACCTCCCAGGCTGATTCCTCTAATGGCCTTATGCATACCCAGGAGAGTGGAGTAATGTCTGCATTCCACCCAAGAGCAACATGTCATAAATTCTGTAGATACAGTTAAAATTTACAAATACACGTGTTCGGAACTGATGCTGTTGAAAGGTTTCTCACCGTACCAGACCAAACTGCAGTATGTCACATCATGTCAAACAGATGTGTGAGAAGGTGTGTCACCAACAACACTTTGTTTTAAACCTACATCTAAAACATTAAGCCACACACACGGTTAGTCAGAAGGGGTGCGACTGACCTCAAACTCTTTCACACCAGTTCGTTTCATGAACTTCGGCCCTGCGATCTCGCACATGACCCCCAGGAAGTTTATACCAGTCCACATGAAAAGGAATTCCTCAGCACCGTGCCAGTATGCGACGTAGGCAAAACAACAGAAGCTAGCAAAGGTCTGTACCAGTACTCCATTGTGTGAACCACCAAGAGCAATGTAAATGTGTCTGTCAAAAAATGAAATTTTCTTGTTAGTAGTTGAGAGTGCAATTCTTGTAATTATAATGTGTGGAATATGTTAGTCACTGGTCATGTTACACAGTGGGTGAGTATAATTTGGTAAAATACATGCCACATACTAGAATGATGTGAATATAAGTAATACCAGGAATGATGTGAAAAAATTCACACATACAGTGAATCATTCACACACGCACGCACACACCGATGTACCCAGGCACACATGAATAGACAGAGGGAACGTTTTAGACTTGGTAAAATTACAACTGCTACAACGGGAACCACATGTACATTACAATGAACCATACCTTTTAATGAAATTATGGAGTCCGCGATCAAAAGTCCTGCAAACACAATCCTCAGTTGTCAGTTACATACTAGCACTAAGCATAACAAGATTTATGCAGTAGCAAATGTACATTGAAATATGTCATTTTGCACAATATTTGAAGTTCATTTATAACTAACAAACATTTTAGTATATTCTAGCGGTATATATTAAGGATTGCTGCTGCAAGTTAAACAGTCAATCATGACATTCTAGAAAAGAAACAATAATTACAATCCAGCCATATTAACCTAGAACTTAGGTAAGAAAATACACCCACAGATTCCCTCTGCCCTTTCTAATTTATACACTGTGAAATACACAAAAGTTCACAAATAATGATTAGACTGACCGCCAAAGAAAAGTAAACTGGTGAGTGCGTGAGGGACACTTGGGTCCGTCAGGTGGATCCAGCTGGTCCATGTGTGCAAAGATGCGTGGTAGGCCGAACAAAGGAATATATTTGAGCATGAAGAACTGCAAAATCATCCAGCCGATGCTAGTGAGGGTGCCGAGAGACATGTTTTCCATGTAATTGGGGTCATGCTTCATTGCATTGAAGTAGAAGAAATACAGGACGAACTCGATAAAGATGCACCAGAAACCAATGCGGAACACTTCCTTGATGATGTAGCGGATGCGGTGTGACGTCCACGGCAACATCGGGGCATTTATCTGTATGTAGAGAATCAGTCGTCTTCAATTTGTGTGGACTGTGTTTAAATGTTTCTGGTAGGTTATGGGCATACATAATGTGGTCCAGCAACATGTCCTAGTCTACTTTACAGTTAGTTTTTATATAGTGCAGTATCCAGTTCTCAGGCCTGCTCAGAGCATTCTAAATTTTACTGCCTGGAAGACCTGTTCAATCAAACACTATTTCAACTTCTCTGGTAAGCATTCAGTCATACTGTAATTGCTGCACAAAGTCTACCCAGGTATTATATCCACCACACACAGGTAGTCAATCATACAATTATGTGGACTGTGGGGGGGGGCACCATGGAATGAATAAACTAGCCCACCTCAAAACTGCAGCAAGAAGATTCAAACCAAGACACTTTGGATGGGGATCCAAATCTCACAATGAACCTGGTTTGTATATCACATTATCTGTTTGCCCACACAGTTTGAATGGTTCTGGTGGGAACAGTGGCAGAGAGAGAGAGAGGGGGGAGAGAGAGGGGGAGAGAGAGTGGGAGAGAGAGGGAGAGAGATGAGAGAGAGAGAGAGAGACAGACAGACAGACAGACAGACAGACAGACAGAGACAGAGACAGAGAGATACAGAGAGAGAGAGAGAGACACGAGAGAGAGAGACAGAGAGAGACAGAGAGACACAGAGAGAGAGAGAGAGAGAGAGAGAGAGACAGACAGACAGACAGAGAGAGAGACAGAGAGAGAGAGAGAGAGAGAGAGAGAGAGAGAGAGAGAGAGAGAGAGAGAGAGAGAGAGAGAGAGAGAGAGAGAGAGAGAGAGAGAGAGAGAGAGAGAGAGAGAGAGAGAGAGAGAGAGAGAGGAGGGGGGACCAGGAATGAATAAATAGACAAAACTGAGAAGAAGATTCAAACCAAGACACTTTGAGATGGGGATCAAGACACAGATGAAGGTGAGAGAGAGAGTGAAAGTGAGAGAGTGAGAGAGATAGAGAGAGAGAGAGAGAGGGGAGAGAGAGAGGAGAGGAGAGAGAGAGGGAGAGAGAGGAGAGAGAGAGAGAGAGAGAGAGACAGACAGACAGACAGACAGACAGACAGACAGACAGACAGAAGAGAGAGAGAGAAGAGAGAAAGAGAGAGAGAGAAAGAGAGAGAGACAGAGAGAGACAGAGAGACAAGAGAGAGAGAGAGAGAGAGAGAGAGAGAGACAGACAGACAGACAGACAGACAGAGAGAAGAGAGAGAGAGAGAGAGAGAGAGAGAGAGAGAGAGAGAGAGAGAGAGAGGGAGAGAGAGAGAGAGACAGAGAGACAGAGAGAGAGACAGAGAGAGAGACAGAGAGACAGAGAGACACACACACATAGAGAGAGAGACACGCACACATAGAGAGAGACACACACATAGAGAGAGAGAGAGAGAGGGAGGGAGGGAGGGAGGGAGGGAGGGAGGGAGAGAGAGGGAGACAGGGAGAGAGGACGAGGGGCTGTTAGGCAACAAGGTTCAGCAAGAAGGGGTGTAGGGAGATGGCGTAGCAGAAGACAGAGGCAGTCATCACTGTCAATGAATAGGTCTGACTGGGCTTGCATGGAAAGGATACATAGTCAGAGACAAGAGCAACTGCAGGTGAATATTTCTATCACAGAACATATTTTAATAACAATTTAGAATACAGGTGACAAAACATGTATGGTAGATTTTATATTCATGTTACAATCAAAGTGCTGTGCAGATACTGTCACAGAATATGCTGAGATAACAAGTTTGATACAGCTGTATTTATAAAATAAATTACATAATCAACCAATTGTACAGGCCAAACAAAACATGCCTGGTCATCACATATTGTACAATTGGGGCTTTCCAGAAATTACAATAAATAAGCAGGGATTTCACTTTCTAATATGCACACAAACATTATTTGTATGAAATAACTATAATGTTAATATTTATTGCTTTTTGCAGTCTTTCTAGGCTGACATTAATGAACTCAGTCAAGAGCAGGCAAAAGAGCTGCTCCTTTAGTTGACTGAGCAAGAGCCAGGCCCTTTTTTTTGATGTCCTGAAAGAGCCAGAACAAAGGGAGTTGGGCACACCTGATTGATGTACTTGTGGCCACTCCAAGAAATTGCAACAGACATAGACTGGCTGTGCTGCAACATGCACCCGGACAAATGCATCATCCTGTGACTGGTGAGATTATGTCTTATTTGGCAGCCATGTACTTCCCATCTCCTAAGATTTGTAATACAATTCACATAGTTTTGTTAGATCAATCTCATAACATTTCACAATCAATTTCCATCCTTTTGCTTGGAGGAAAGATATCGTATATTTCATGTTGCATTTAGCATGATACATTATGTGCAAATAAACAGACGTTTTAAAAATTATCAATAGTTTGACAGATGCACAAGTATGTTGCTAAGCAAGTTTTTTTCATAAACAGTACAAAAAAGGAACTGCTCAGGTCATTGGGTAATATAATATATTATGTTGCACAATGACCTTCTCAGAACGACCATTGAAAATTCAGGCTCACTATATTATAGTGAGCATTAATTTTCAATGCTCAAATTTATGGATTTATTTATTAAGGAAATGTATGGTGTGACTGAAAAAGGGTGAATCATTTTATATTTCTTTACTCATTACTACCAACTCATGATATGCTTTGAGCTGAAAACATTGGGCAATTTGCATAAATAAAAATCTATCTGCTAAAAGTGGCCTTAATTAAAATGCATAGCATTTACTGATATTTACATCTGTTTTAGGAAATGGATTTACTCGTGTTTGATTCTGCTGTGTTGACAATGCTGGGATGCTACCAGTTGGAAGTCATCAATCAGAACACAAATATTGAATTATTTAACTTAAAATTCTCAACAAATCATGAATTAGTATAATTTATAAATATGTGACCTGTTCTAACGAAATGAATCACATGTCAGCAAACTTGATTTCGAGAAAACACTGTACAAACATTGCACCGCGATATTTAACGATTTTGACTTTTCGTCACCAAAGCACACTTTAATGTCTTTTCTACCAACTGGCAATGCATATCTGCCATTTATATTACTATTTAGTATATTTTATAACCTTTTTAGAAAGGCTACGTAACATTTCACACATGAATTTCGTAAAACAAAACCAATATATTGCACTTGTTCGAGTCACATTCTTCTGGGTTTCCCTTGCCACATGGCAGACATATTTGGTACTACGGGAAAGCCCAGCATGTCCACTGTCTGAATCTGGCAGTCTGACAATGCACTCGATCATGTACTTGCATGACCGCGAACTTCAAATGCGATTTTCAGTTTGAAGCTTTCTACCACGGGCATGTTCAGTGTCGAATAACTTTGGCTGTGCGTGAGCTAGCTCCATATTGTTTGCACCATTGGAAAGCTTAATAAATATTCTTTCCGGTGATATGACTAACTCAATGGTTTTTTTTTAAATGTGACTCATTTCGTTAGAACAGGTCACTTTGTTAATTGTTTGTTGGTTATTTTTTCTCAACTTGCATCTCGTGCACAAAATGTCCTCCTAAATCATGGTTTGGATGCCTGGATACAAGTTCTGCTGTTGGTGGAGCAGGCACTGATGTCATTGTAGGCGCAATGTTGCATGGGTCGTCAGCCTTCAGGCCACGTTTCCTGGACTTGGGTAGTGGGTCTTCACTGCAAGCACGGATGGTTCGTTCGTGCAGCTCTACCATGTAGTATGTACACATAGTATAGTCTTGCGTTGTTGCTCGGAGACAATAGTCCACTTGTTCTCATGTTTACTGTACACTTTATGGTACCTGTAGATTGATAAACAAACTAAGTAACACGTTTCATGAACTTGTGTTTGGTACAATATATGTAGCATTTGCAATATTGTAATGTTTCTTTGGACAAAATTACTTATGTATTGTGCATTTATGGATACCTACTGTTTTCACATATCAAAATGAATATTTTTGACATAATGACAATATTTTTAGAACACCTATAGTTTTTACTTTGGTGCATTGGATGTTTTGGACAGCTACAAATTAATGGTTTTAGATGTTCGAATACATTTAATCATTACAATATATTGTTGATGATTAAGTGTCGCCAACATAAACACACACAAACAATACTTGGTCCTGCAGCTGAATGACACGTTATAGTGTCTATAAAATATTAACATATTCTATACTTGTACATACCTGATGTTTCCTTTCCTGTTTCTCTGCAATGGTATGTGTTTGTTTGTGTTTCTGGTAGTCTATCACTGCTAGAAGGTTCCGTACTCTGTACACTGGGAAGCTGCAGAAATAAATATTAACTATTACATTTATTCACCACATTTATTCTGATTTTATAAGTTATTGGCATTGTCTGTTTTGAGAGGAATATTCATTGTATATGTTTTATTGTGGATTTCCTTGGATAATAACAAATAAAATTATTATTATGGTCTTTTAATCATTAGCAAATGTGTGTGTGTGTGTGTGTGTGTGTGTGTGTGTGTGTGTGTGTGTGTGTGTGTGTGTGTGTGTGTGTGTGTGTGTGTGTGTGTGTGTGTGTGTATATATATATATTAGTAGAAAGGTATGCACTGTGGTGACTTCAGGTCATTTAATTTAATGCAATTTATCCAAATTAAGAATCCAGTAATTTTCAAATTTACTTAATTAATGACTGAACCATTCAACTATGCATTGCCATTGTATATGCCCATGTGTGCCTGGCTGTATGCCATACTGTTAGGAAAGTTTTTGTTATATTCTATCAGCACGTCTGTAAATGAAAACTTACTGATGTAATTGGAATTGAATGAAGCATCCTAAAAGTATAATCACAATGAGCTGCACCAATAATGAGGCGATGTACCCTGACAATATCTGCACTGCACCAAATGGACGATTTCTTACAATACTAAATTAACCATGTCAGGCCCAGGCAATATATCCACTTTGTACTATCAGTTTCGGAAAGTAATCTACTTCTTATAGTTTAATATTCGGCAACAATATCTGCACTATATGACAATGTCCCATGCTTACGGCTGTGATTTAGTCCCTATATAGTAGGAGTATAGCTATAGGTCTCGTGTGAGTCTTGCTTCAAGACCAATATGTCATTATGTAGATACACATGACCCGATGTTCGAATGAGAAAATTTATATATAAATGTAATTAATATATCTGCCTAAAATACATACTTAACACGCACATTTTGAAAACAATAGAACCCTAAAAGTGACAACAAAACACAATGTACAATTACGTACCAGGCCAAGAATGAGAATCTGGATAGAAAAAACTTACATGACAAACAGAACTTCCACTACTACACGGTTGGATGTCGCTTTTAGCAGTGTCTTCAGGCGTTCCAATGTTCCTTCTGCTCTAACAAATGGACCCGGGTCCATGTAATGCTTCTAAATGCATCACTTTCTTTCTCTTCACTGCCGAAGGCAATAAAGCCAGACGCAACCTCTTCTTAACACTTCTATGTTAACACGGTGCACGTGCGTTTACGTGGTCACACATAATGTAATAAACACGTGATGGCCCTGAGACATGCCTCCAAAATTTCAAAAGCGACTGCGCTGAAGGTAAACAATGATTCTGCCAGAATTGATTAGTAATTAACTTATTTTTTATTTTACTACTAAGTACTTTTGTGTTTGAAATAAAGCATTACAATTGTGTGCAACTGCAACACACAGCCACATACCCTTAGACATCAACATATATTTTTAATTATATGAAAGTGTGCTGTTTAGCATATGCATGAGCAGCTTGTCAACTTGTTGGTTACCAGTGACTGTGTGTGGTGCAATTGATTTGTAGTAATACCTATGGTAGTTGTTAAATTAAAACAGAAATGTTGTTGTGTTGCTGATCTGCGTACATTACCAACGCAATATACTTGTGTACATTAACAACATTAAAAGTCTGGCCACTTCAATTTTTGAATCGGCCAGAGTTTTATTGTGTTGGTCTTGACAACAAGAGAAAACAATTATAAGTCTCGCTTACATTTGCATAAAAGGGGTTTAAATTGGCAAAATGCCCGACTTAAAACAAAAGTTGTATAGTGTATGCTGAACTTTACATGCCTACAGCAACATACACCTACCACTCCAGCACACATATGCACGAGAGAAATACACTGTGACGACATGAATTACCTGCTTGTAGAATTCGTCAAATGTCATGAGAGGGCCAGTAAACAACAGTGGCAAGTAGAAGATGTAGGAGACGAGATCAAACAGCATGTACTTTAGTCGTCTCTCGCCAGGCTCCACAGGAGTCTTGGCATACCGTTGTCGCTGGTCAGCCATCTCGACACAAACACTGGTGAGCCTGATGTTTATCATGGCCAGACTGAAGTTCTGCAGGTAGTACCGCAGTTGTGATGAATCGTTGACAATGAAGAATTCCTAGTTCAGATGAAACAAAGAACAGACACGGTTTGTTAAATCAGAGAAAATCTTACTAGCTGCTATATATATATATATATATATATATATATATATAATATATATATATATAATGCCATTACATACATATAATAATATCAGTGGTTCCAAACCTGTGCATTGCCAACTGGTTGTAAAGGTAAAAAGATAAGTTCTTACATACACAGTATCCAGTCATCATGACTGCTCAGAGCACTTTACACTTTACTCTCTGGCACACCTGTTCAATCAAACACCTTCTAAACTTCTCTGCTAAGCATCCAGCCATGCTGCAATTAATGCATGAAGGCTGCCTGTACCAATAGCCACCACTGTCTACAGCCAGGTGCTCATTCATACAGCTATACAGCTAAGTGAACTGGAGCAATGTACAATGAAAAAACTGGCTCAAGGTTTAACACCATTCAAAACCGGGTTCCATTTGTCGAGAGTACGAAGCTCTACCCCTGAGCCACTGCACTCTGTCTGAACTTTCCTTTATTTTCTGTATCAGATGCATGTGAGATTATAAAACTATGCCAAATCTTGCTTGAATTTGAAATTCAAGGAGCATTTGTGTAAGGAATCATGATGTTGAACACCAGGCTCAACACACTGACGATGTGAGACTGTTTATTGGTATAATTGATACCTATATGTGGTGTAACAATAAAACTAATGTTACATAGAGTGACCGAACCATATAATTATATTGACATATATATTGACGTAGTACATGAACGCATAATATTTCAGTTCTCTCATTGTCAACATCATTCATCTACATAGACTAATTATAATAAAAGGCATGACACCATTTACAAATACTTCAGAAACGCATGATATATCAAACACACCATTTACAAATACTAATACAAATACACCTAATAACAATAACATCAGTCAAACTAGTTACATTCACAACATGTGTGATATAATCAACGTACCTAGTGGTTCTCCCCTACAAGCTCTCCTTTGCGACAACGCCGGCACAATTAAGTGACCGGTCGCTGTCCACGTCCGCTGTCCATCTGCATGGCTCAGCCACAGGCCGGCTATTAAAGTCTGGCCCGACAGATGATGCGCTACCCCCACATGACCCGACAGACGACGCGCTACCCCCACATCCTCGGAAGGCTACCGTAAACACAATGTAATAGCGGCCGCTCTAGCCCTTTGTCATGCTACACCTTTACCACAATTCTACACCTTTACACACATCCCTCCTCTAAAGAATCACCGTCCCGGTGATTTACATCAGACGCATCTAAAAGTACATCTTAAGTATATATAAAGTGTAATATAGTCGATGTACTAACAACATTAAACGGAACTAAGGTGTTCCCTTGATATTGGCCTTGAGCCAACAGACCTGTAAAATGTTTTTCCTCCAGATTAGTGAACTCTGTTGACACAAGCACCATGTAGCTCTTGTTTATCTCCGGCTTTATGACCATAGACTGTTCCCTCACAGATGTCTATATCCTCCTCCAACTTAGAGTATCGGCATGTGCATTTGACATCCTCGTTCGATGTCAACTCAAAGTCGGCCAGTTTTGCTGCCCACTGAAGCTTTATAGCACCAAGCCTCACAAGTCAGGGGATTGTTAGGCCCATCTGTGAAGACCCTGAAGGTTGACTCCAACAGATAATTACTGAACTTGTTTGCAACTGCCTGCTTCAGCGCGGTTTTCAAGTAAGTCAGAGATTCGTATCTGTGAAGACAGTGAAGGTTGACTCCAACAGATAATCCCTGAACTTGTTTGCAACTGCCAACTTCCACCAGATAGCGCAATATGTTGCTGCCAATGAGTCATGGCACTCCCATATCTTCCCCTGAGCCGTCATGTGGTTGGTGGGTCTCTCATGACGTAAAAACCCATGTCCAGAAGTCTCTGCACACAGATCACGAGATCGGCCTCGACGAATCCGACATTGGTTTGATGCGTGCCCGTACATAATATCACTGGCACGTAATGTGTCACTTCAAATAAAAAAGGTTTCTAACACATAATATTAGCATATCAATATAAAAATGCTAATGTGAAAATAAGCTAGAAACATGCATAGTCAGACAAGTAAAACAAGCGAACATACAGAGAGAAAAGAGAGATAGCTAAGTTTTGAAAATGTCAATTGCAGCGTCCATCACAGCATCGCACTGCCGGCTACGCCCACCGTCCTGTCAATCAGCTTGGCAGCGGATATTGACCCGGTGCTGACCTCAACTCGATCCAGCCACGCGCGCAGTAGTGTCCTATGTTGCCGGCTTCGTCTTCTATGTCTACGCCCATTGCAGTCCCTTGTCCTTAGCTTACCCTCGACTCTCCGGTTGCCGTCTCTCCCGCTCGATGCGGATGTTGACCCGACTGCAACCCAACCCCTTGTCCTTAGCTGACCCATGGCGCTTCTGGCCAGATGCGCGACGCCTTCTCTGGTCCACAGCCGACGACCATCCGTTTTTCCTGCGTACCACTAGGTGTCAATTACCACACACTATTCAACGGATCCCACCGCTGCCACCAATTGTAAGGAATCGTGATGTTAAACACCAGACTCAACACACTGACGATGTGAGACTGTTATTGGTATAATTGACACCTATACGTGGTGTAACAATCAATAAAACTAATGTTACCTAGAGTGACCGAACCATATAATTATATCGACGTATATATTGATGTAGTACACGAATGCATAGCATTTCAGTTCTCTCATTCTCAACATCATTCATCTACATAGACTATTATAAGGAATAGTTATAAAACCCATGATATATCAAACACACCGTTTACAAATACTTCAGAAACGCATGATATATCAAACACACTGTTTACAAATACTAATTTGTAACAAATGCTGGAATATTTTAAAGAGTGAAATTGACTGCGTCGTTGACAAATTTGTCCCCTTGAAAAAACAGGGGAAACGGTCAAAGAAGAAACACTTATCGAAGGAAGCCATTAGAAAAATCAAGTACAAGCAAATGATGTGGAAGACATATCATACCGGAAGTGAAGAAGACTATAGCATTTATAAAGAAGCACTTAATCAAGCTACAGCTGAAATTGGAAATTCAAAGAGAAGCTACGAACAAAAAATAGCTTTTAATATAAAACATGACAGCAAGAGTTTTTATGCGTATGTTCGAAGTAAACAGAAAGTTCAGGATAAGGTCGGTCCTCTAGAAGGTAGTGATGGAAACATAATAACAGAGGGATTCTTAATGGCAGAAAACCTAAATGAGTACTTTAGTTCGGTGTTTACCAGGTAAGATATTAGTATATTACCAGTACTTGAGACTAAGTTCGAAGGGAGAGAGTTTGACTATTTAGGACAACTAATTGTAACCCCAACAATGGTAGCTATGAAAATAAGAGATATGAAGGATAATAAATCACCTGGAGTGGATGGGATTCCTCCCAAATTACTATTGAAATTGTAGAACAAATCAGCATACCGCTTGCAACAGTGTTCAATTTGTCATTAGAGGAGGGAATAGTTCCGTTAGAATGGAAAGAAGCAAACATTATACCATTATTTAAAAAAGGTTCGAGAAACAAGTCAGAGAACTATAGACCAGTGAGTTTAACATCGGTGATTTGCAAACTATTAGAAAGACTAATTAAAGATCACCTGGTTGATTTTCTTGTTAAAAGTAAATTGATAAACCCATCTCAACATGGGTTTTTAAAAGCGAGGTCATGCTTAACAAATTGTTATGTTTTTTGGAAGATGTCACAAAGTGGCTAGATGAGGGATCACCAGTAGATATAATCTACTTAGATTTAAAAAAGCCTTTGACAAAGTGCCACACCAAAGACTACTACTTAAACTAAAGGCCCATGGCATAGGAAATGGAATGATCAACTGGATAGAAAAATGGCTTATTGATAGAAGACAAAGAGTAGTAGTTGATGGGGAGGTTTCAAACTGGAAAGCGGTTTTGAGTGGAGTACCGCAGGGATCAGTACTGGGACCTATTTTATTCTTAATATATATCAATGATTTGGATGATGACATAACAAGCGAAGTGTTGAAGTTTGCGACGACACAAAAGTGTTTAGGAAAATTAAAAGTGATGCAGATAGACAGCATTTACAAGATGATCTTAATAAGTTGATAGAATGGTCTGAGAAGTGGCAAATGCTGTTTAATTTTGGAAAGTGTAAGTGCCTTCACACAGGACATGGGAATGAAGATGCACAATATACAATGGGTGATACTGTACTAAATTCTACCTTAAAGGAAAAGGACTTAGGGTTAACTATTAGTGCTGACATGAAGGTATCAGAGCAGTGTGGAATTGCAGCAGCGAAGGGAAACCAAATTCTTGGATTAATTAGGCGAAATATAGTGTACAAAGAAAAAGAACTAATAATACCGCTGTATAAAACAATAGTTAGGCCTCACTTAGAATATTGTATACAAGCATGGAGGCCATATCGCAAGAAGGATATTGATATGCTAGAAAGAGTACAAAGGAGAGCAACCAAAATGATACCAAAACTCAGGAATATTAGTTATGAAATGCGTCTAAAAGAATGTGGTTTAACAACACTAGAAACCAGAAGATTGAGAGATCAGATTGAGGTGTTTAAAATACTGAATGGATATGAAAATATTGACAAATATTTTTTTTCACAGTCAAGGAAGAGAGAAGGACTAGAGGACATGGAGTTACATTAGCAAAGAAGCAGTGTAGACTAGATATTAGAAAATTTTCATTTTCACAAAGAACAGTAAACGAATGGAACAGATTATCAGCTGATTGTGTAGGTGCTAGTAGTGTTAATATATTTAAAAATAAAATTGACATATACCTAAGAAGGGCGGGGTATACTTAGATAGATAGGTTGGACTCTCGATAAGCCAAATGGCTTCCTAGTCCACCTGTCATCTAGACTTGAATCTCTAGGTAGCAATCTTGTTAAATCTAATAACTATAACATCAGTCAAACTAGTTACATTCACAACATGTGTGATATAACCAACATACCTAGTGGTTCTCCCCTAAAGCTCTCCTTTGCGACAACGCCGGCACAATTAAGTGACCGGTCGCTGTCTACGTCCGCTGTCCATCTGCATGGCTCAGCCGCAGGCCGACTTTTAAAGTCTGGCCCGACAGATGACGTGCTACCCCCACATGACCCGACAGACGACGCGCTACCCCCACATCCTCATAGCTTCCCTACCAAGAAGGCTACCGTAAACACAATGTAATAGCGGCCGCTCTAGCCCTTTGTGAGTCTCTATCACTGTACCACTATATCATAATGCTATACCTTTACCACAATTCTACACCTTTACATTTGTAGTCGACTGATTATCTTTCTACCATCCAGAAATGGGCTAACACAGACAGTCAATACAAATCTGATGAATGTGAACCACATTTTACATACTTCTGAAGTGATAAAGCAATCACAACTTGAATAGTTGTGATTTTAACTTGCTGAAGAAATCTACTTCATGTACAATGAATCAAGCAGTGTACATACTACTACGTAGAACAAAAACATCAGCAATAATAAAGGATTCATAATCTTTAAATCTTGCATCACAATGGTTATAAACCCAGGAACTTTGTCATCATTGTGTCTTAATTTTAGTAGCTGTGACACTATCAACCATGCATGTTAACTTTCAGAAATGCCAAAACAGCTAGTAGATTTATATGTAAATCAGGTGGGTCTCATATTGTGACACATAAAAATACGCAAGACAATGCCCGGTCAGAAATAAAACCAATTATCCACATCCAGTTGGGTAAATTAGGTCGAATTTGTTTGTTTTGTGTTTCAAACCGACAGATTTACTGCTCGTGCTGGGAGACCAGGAGATGTGGTACAATATATAGGGAGGCTCCCGGCTAAACCGGTAGACTTAACATGTATGTATCAACTGGAACATGAAGCGTACCGTGATCCAGCGGAACTTCTCTTCAAAGGTGATCGTGGTCAACAGTGTGAGACTGGCGGCCCACACAACCATCTTTAATCGTGACAGCGATGACACATACATGATGAAACAGTGGACCAATATCAACCCGACCGACTTTGGTCCTAGAATGTTGCTGACCGCCACCATGCAATACAGCGGGAACACATACAGACGGGCCTACAGCAAAGTGTGTGTGTCAGTCATGGCAGTCATCAGTTCAGTTTAACAAAGAAACATATCTGCGTTGTATATTTATACACAGCTATACATAACAAAAAGATGTGTTCAGTATCATAACAGTATCTTAAAAAATAGGTTGACATCAACCTTTTTTATCTGATGTTTTAATTAATATATTTGTTCAGTTACATTTACAGGGTTATAATTTATTGGCCCTATATTCACTGCAATGGCCCTAATAATTCTATTATGTTTGGCTCGTTACAATTTAGGTAGTTAATTCCAATCATGCCATGATGTTTTTCTGATCAAAACCAAGAAAAATAACCTGCATTATATACAAACCAGACCCATCAATTATACCTGATGTATTGTTCAAAGAAACTGTTATCAAAATAAATATACATAATAGAATGCTGGATTTATTTACATGATGATATCATTTTAATTAGTGTCTTTTAAATAGCAAATAACATTAAGTTATTCCAAAAATACACCGTAAAATAAACAAATCCACATTTGGCCATACCTCGAAATTGATGCGCCTGCATAGCTGACCAATCAATAAATGCCCAGCAAACCATGGCCAAATTTGTATGAACCATCCTCGGTAAAACTCCCATTCAAAGTTGGTTGTATCCTGAAGATATCAAAATAAACGGATAATTTATGTGAAGAAATATGTATTATATGAGTTCACTCTAAAATAACAAATTTTTCATTTATCTGTTTGGCAAAGTTGTCATTTCTTTAGCCAACTCAAATGTCACCATACAAGCCAACAAAAACATGTGAATTTTCTTTAGCCAAACATCTTGCTAAATAGATAGCTTCCGTCTACATTAGTTGGGAGTTACCATATACAGGTAAACACTGCCACGACCAAATCATGGATTATTATTATTGGAAAAAGCGCACGCATCTAACCCTTTTTCTATGAAGGAATGTCCATCCGTCTTCAAAGTCATAATATCTTGCCAGTGTTTTAACATCTACAAAATGCAATTTCATATAAATTGGCTGTAAGTATGAAGTTATGAATACCCTGTTTTTTAAATTCAAGTTTGTCAAAAGTTGTTTAAACATGATATGTATACAGTATACACAGTAAAGTACATCTTCAGTTATTGTTTTCAGTGCTTTTCATGCACAGATAATTTTTTCTGATATGAGAACTGTCAAGCTTCTTGTGCACTGTGGCATAAAACAGCTAATTTTTTTTTTATTCTATAGTGTAAAGTATTAATAACGGGCTTGTTCAGGTATAATTGTTGGTGACAAAACTAAATTGTACTTTAATTGTGTACAACTGTTGTGTCTGAGAAATAATCAAAGCAAATCATACTATCTTAATAATCCATGTGTTCCATGAAGCAGCTGAAGTACTGAAGAAAGACTGTCCTTTTGACACATAGCTTCGCTTCACCAGTGCAACTTACGTTTTGCTGAAGCTTGAAATACATCATAGCAGGCATAGGCAATGGCACCAGACCACACTACAAAGTAGACTACCAATTCCCACAATGGCAGTGGTGCTGTCAACCTATCTATGTCTGTGGCTTTGTATTGTGCTGAAGATTCTGTGCTCAAGGAAATGTTTTCAACACCACTTTCGTCTCTTGGTAATGATGCAGAACGATGTCGCTTGTGAATAATAGTGCCGTCATTATCCGTTTCCATCATACTGGCACAATCAGACAGAGGTGAACCCTATAACATTGAAAATGAATACATTCAAAATAGTAACACAATACTTATAAAACAACGATTTCTTTGTTAAAGCTGGGAGATGTTTGTCTGTGTATGCACTCTTGCGAAAACTAACAGCTGACAGTATTTATATGCCAACATCACAGGGAAGCTGTACAGGGCTAGTGTCCAAAGAACTAATCTGTGAACATAGAAACTAAAGAAAAGAATATATAATTACATTCATTGCTTACTCCTGTAAGTAAACGTATCCAGCTTCGATCATTTAGTTCTAATTAAATTGTTGTCCCTACAGTCAATATAAATATTAGGACTATAGCCAGGGAGGGCTTTATGCAGAATAAAATTTTGCCAATCACACATTCCAGAAAGTGCGCAGGTTTTTTGCTGCCAAAGCCACTGGCCTGATCTTGACCTTGGAAAAGGGCATGTTTCATGCTATGCATACTAATTTTCCCTTGCAATCAGTACGGGAATACGTTCCTAATTGAAAAAATCCACATTGTCAGTGTTAGTCAATTGTGTTAATAAAAGTAAATAATCTATATTATTAATATATCTGTAACAGTATTTGTTGTGATAAAAATTATGAACAGCAACTGGCAGAGTTCTCTGATCATGGCAGAAGTAGCTGGTGTCGTAGCAAACCCAATGCATAATTGTGTGGACTTACCGGAGCTCACCCACCCACCCACTCACACACCCACACACACACACCCACCCACCCACCCACACACACACACACAGGTGTGTATATGTTCAGAATGTCATTCTACATCATTTCCTGTACAAAGAAATCAGATATAATTTTTTTAATTGTGTTTTATATTAATTTAATGCTGTCGAGGTGAGGTAAATAGGTCGATGTCACAGGGCATGAGTGGTTAATGCATCACAGACGCATCAGGACCGCAAAGGCGATGTCTTGAATGTGCATTGCGAAGTCGCAATATAGAAAACAATTAGCAATATCTTATCAATTTAAACTTAAAACAAATAAATATGCAGGCACTTATGTGGAATTCAGACCCACCTCAATTTTACCAATATAACTGGATCTTTGCCAACATTTGTCACTTGATTTTATTAATTAATTCATTTAACATCCTCTTGCGCATGTTGCACCTTTTAAGGTCGAAAAGACAGCGAGGTCGGCATAAACAAACTGTTTATAGCTCATTCCATGTGCACTGCGCAGTGACACAAGCACCGCTTCACTTGCAACTGGCGCAAAACCGGAGCGCTATTTGGGTCTCAATATGCAATATTTGGTTATACATATATATACCTGAGAATGCTGATTGATCATGTTTAGGGTTACAGTTTGTGTGAGGTATCCAATATAGGCAAACATACAGTTATAATGGCAAAATTGATGTGGGTCCGAATTCTATATAAGTGCCAATCTGCATTATACGGAATACAAATTAATGATGCAGCCTTAGGTTTCGCGACATATCAGCAAATCACAAGACATCGTCTTTGCGGTCCTGATGTTTCTGTGACATCAGCTTATTTACGTCGACTCGACCGCATTAAATCGCTCTAAAACACAATTAAAAATAATAATAGCCGACTTCTTTGCACCAGAAGTGATGTAGAATGACATTCCGAACATATGCACATCGAAAAAGGTGGTAAAACTATTTGAAAATGCCCTAATAATTTAGGACAGTTAACTGGAAGATTACCCAGCGTCGTGCCCGTAGCCAGAGGCGTAGCAGTGGTGCGTGCTGACTGAAATGTTTCAACATAAAAAGTAAATTACACAAAAAATAATCCATATAACTGTGAATGCATACCTTTATATCTAGAAGAACGACGTACACTTAAATCTGACTTCTAAACAGTGTTTTCATTGTTTCCAAAGGTGTGTTTGACAGATAGTAAACAGAATCGCTTGTATTTTTTGTGAAGTAGCGTCTCTGGCGTGCATGAATTAACAAGTATCATGGCTCATGGAGCCGCAAGTTGACTGCAGTAGATTGGTTGGCTATGTGAACTATGGAAGGTTGTTGTAGCACTCTAAGAATGTGGCCAAGTGTTTGTCCATTCTGCTCTTCAAACTATTTAGTGAAAGGCTGGCTATGATGCATGTTTTCGGGTATGGAGTCCCATTCATCAATAATTCTTGAAAATGTATAATTTTTTCTTATCCGGGCCTGTGTCCTCTGGCAGTTTCTGTTCAGCATTGTAGCCGTCTCGAAAATAATACAGCATTACTACGCAGCCAGATTTGTCAAAAACGACAATAAACGCCAAACAATCTCAACAGACCTAATTAGCCACTTTTGGATGGCCCACTCTTGTGCGACGCACGTTAATAGACAAGTCGTTGTACCCCCGAGCAATTTAATCCGCATCTGGAATAAGAATCCACAGAAGTGTTCTCAGTCAATTGTTGTAAACAACACTTAATTGTTCATATAACAGGTTGTAGGGTACGTACTCCATAACTGTTATACAGGCATGCACAATAATGCAGTCACGCTGTCGTTGACTGGTTCTGTATCTGTATCTGTTACTGGCAAAATGTCCTGAGGACACATCACGCCAGTGCGCATGGTGGGTCGTCTGACTTAATTGTTAAAATGTTGGATTACATTATTTTGAAATGAGTTTAGTGATTTACTTGAGACAGTGTTTAGGGGCAGAGAATTCCATTCTTTAATTGTGGTTTGGAAGAAGCTGTTTCCAAATATGTTTGCAGAGTATCTAATTTGCAAGAACTTACTGTCATGTTTACGTGAGGATCTAGTGTTGTGTTGGATATAGTGATCTAGCGGGATATCTATAAGGTTATGTTCCATCTTATATATTATGCTAAGTCGATTTCGCCCGCTTTGTTGGGGTGCTGCCTCTACGAGCCTCCGTAAAGGGACAGCGAGTTTTTTTACGAGCTGCGTTTATTGAACGAGCAGTTTCCTTTGCTGAAAAAGCGTAATACTAATCTAGAAATTATGGCTAAATATAGCCTTAGGGTTTCTGAAGGATTCATAAAATTAGCTATGTTCTGCAATCGTTTTAACTTTTCTGGTAGGCTCTATAGATACCCAGACATTTTAGCAACTGTTTTTGTCGGCTATATCTTGCTTTATCGCTCAACCAGGGACATTACTCGGGGAAGCGACTTTCATACTTCTTTATATAATATTATTGTTTAAGAAATATGTACAAAGTCTTCCACAATCTATCTATTCTACCAAGACAAGGGCACTTATGTCAAATTCGAACTCATCTCAATTTTGTTGTTATAACTATCTATGCCAACATTTGATATTTCACTTTGAAAGTCTGTTAATTTAATCATTCAACAATCATCTCACACATATTTATGTTTTATAAACAACGCGTTTTAGCGGACTTTTGAAGTCTAAAAGGTCGGCATAAACAAACTGTTTATTGCTCATTCCATGTGCACGGCACAGTATCATGCCTGGCCGCTGCGCTTGCGGCTGACACAAATCGGGGCCAAATCGGATTGCTATTCAGGTCACAAAACGCAATATTTGTAAAACATAGAATATACTTGGGAATACTGATTTATTAGGGTTAGGATTAGAGTTAGTGTTAGGTATTCAATGTAGACAAATATACAATTATAACGGCACATTTGAGGTGGCCCAAATTCTACATATACGCGCCAACGATATGTTTGTCTACAGGTTCAACAAACCGTCCATGCCTAGGCGCAGGGCTACAAACAAAACTACATGGATGAGAATTTAAAACGTTGTTTTATATAGTTTTTTTGTTAACTTTTCTATTAGAGTGACAATGATTGAAGCATGGAATATTAAATTATTCCTGAATCAGCAATGCAATTATTAATTAAACTTGATTGATAACTCTTTTTAAATAAAAACTCCTGCAGTTCTGTGACAGCTTGGACATCTTGCAGGGTCATCAAAGAAGTACTGCATTCCATTCGTGGTCAACGGTCAGCAGGTGGGCCTTGTCCGCCCAGATGTTGCTGGCTACCTGCGAGACTTCCCAGAGGTGTTCCTGATGGAGCCGAATGGCGTGACGGGAGAGGTGGAAAAAGTCGAATTGTCACAGTCATTGACAACTTTCACAGAACGCACCAACAAGGTCGAGGAGGTGCTGCAGAAACTGCGAGAGAAAGATGCGTTTCTGACACTTGAAGGGTGGAGAAATGAGGTAACCGACAGAAACTACTCCAGTTATCACTAACAAAGAAGCCCATTCTCCAAATACAGGGCTGGGGTAAATTCCAAAAGGAATTTGGAATTGATTAATTTAATTTCTCTCCAATTCCAGAGCGAGCATTTGAATTGAAAGATTTTGAACAGGAAAATTGAAGTGGGATTTGAATGGAAAGAAATTGACCATGTGATATTGTTGTGATGGTGCTAAGTATGTTTTTCATTATTCTGAGTAATGGTTGCAGATGAAGTGGCTGGTCAAACTGAAAGCAAAGTAAAACACTACCCAACAATTAATCGGTGGATGAATGGGAAGCCTGTCCTATTGCCTAGGAATGATCAGATTCTGTGTAAATCTATGGCTAAGACAACAGAAGCCAGGATACTTCTGAAGTGAAACCAGCCAAGCATTACCAATACAAACATAAGCCCAGTGAAGACTGAAGAGGCGTCATCCCTGCAATTGTAATACAAAAGTAACTAAAATATGGAAAAATTAATAATAGTCATCTAAAAATATACTTTGTCACATACTGGTATCAGATAGAATAACTAGAATGTGATCCTTATAGAAAATACACATGAGGATCCATATTTCATTATATAAAATGATATAAAATATGACACATTAATTATACATGGTTAGTTTTTGTTATGTGGAATTGGAGCGGAAATTGGGATTGAAATGACTGTAGAAGGAATTGGAATTGAAAAAAGAATGGCCTAAAAGAATTGGAATTGACAAAAATAAAAAGGAGAACTGGAATTGAATCAAAAGGAATTGACTCCAGTCCTGTCTCCAAATGGTGCCAGTTACACACAGTCAGATAATGGTTTCAATATAAATGTGAAACAGTTTTTTTGTAAGTTATATACAATGTTTCCAACTGATTATTAGTTCTCAGGATATTTGCAGAACATACATAAGGGACTAATTAATAATTTATCTAGTAATGCACAGTATTGTGTAAGAACCTAAAACCTGGAGAGATTTCAGGGGCTTAGCAAGAGAATTGTGTATGACCTGTATAGATCTGGGTAATAACAACAAAGAAATGGTTGAATTTGGAGGGGGCTAGCGGGCTACTAGATAACTAAGCTAGTGGCCCAAGTTGGCATTGGCCAGTGGTTGGTGGCCCAAGTTGGCATTGGCGCATCTGGTAGTGACACTACCGGGTATTTGAATGGATCATTACTACCTGGTAATTAAATATATGGCTGAAATGGATACTGCTTCATTATGGGGAAAAAATTAAACTGGCCATTCATGGCTGTGACTGCGGTACCATTATTTGTACCAAGGAAACTGTTTGTTCACTAAAGCAGGCACACTTTGATTAATTCAAGACCGTCACTTTGATTAATTCAAGACCGTCACAGAAATGTGGCAAAGTGCTTTGAAAGAACCAATGCTGAATTTTTTTTAAACAAACCTGAACATCATATTGGATATGAGAAATAGCTAGAATTTCGCAGGTCTGACGTGTGGTACTCAGTTTACATTTCTTTTGCAGACATATGATGTGAAGTCAAGGTTTGCGGAACCTGCTCTGCTGAAGATGGAACGATCAGCTACGTGTTAGTAGGTATTATATACCTTCACTGTAGAAGTCAAGCTAAACTTTGTTGACAGACGGACGGACGGACGGACGGACGGACGGACGGACGGACGGACGGACGGACGGACGGACGGACGGACGGACGGACGGACGGACGGACGGACGGACGGACGGACGGACGGACGGACGGACTTTGATAGCAAATTGCATGTGAAAGTCTTAATTAAACACAATATTACTTTTTAATTATTAATAAGTGATACTCTAAGAGTAATTATCATCTTCATTTAATTTTTCAAACCATAAAATCATACTATCCCATTCAAATACACTGGCACTTAACAGTCTTCCAGAAGATAGACGTTTTATATTTCAGACATATACAAGGACAAATTAGTATGGAAATTGTATAGACAGTTAGACACATTGGTGATGTACAATGCAGTGTAGTGTGAGGTCTGTTGTAGGTTTGTTTGGTGTTGTACAGTATGGTGTACACATCAATGGCTACACATACCAGCGGGGAGAAGGGCTGAGAATGTGGCTGGGAAAGCGGTCAGCCACAAAACCCACCTTTCCCGGAAAACTTGACCAAATGGTAAGTTCAGCATGGAGGCGTGCATACTGAAATATAGACTCCAGGATCGTATTTCTGCCCTTCAAAATGTTGGCTAAACAATTTTTGTTTACAGTTACAAAGCCCACTGTATTAGATGTTTTAATTCCCCTGAGATAGAATGCAGGATTCCATGTAGAAGGGGGGTAACTGCACATTGTGTTACTTCCAAAAGACACGACCACACACACACACACACACGCACGCACGCACGCACGCACGCACGCACGCACACACACACACACACACACACACACATTGTGTGGTGAACGCAACTAACCATGTATCAAATCAGCGGTCAGTAATAAGATTCAGACCCAAGTCCTTTTAACTGTCGCTCCAGCAGCCGGTCACTGTACTCTTTCACTGTTGCTTCCTTCCTCCACTGGTATGAGGTGGGTTATTTTAGCGTGTTCCCGTGGCCTGGGGAGCATGGCTTTATCTAGAGACCTGCCATCCATCATTTGGACAGACTGATGTAAGAAGTTTGATCTGCTTGTCCTCTAACATGGTCATTATAAAACAGTAGGGCCACTGGCAGGTAGTTGTTTAACTTGCATGGCCTAAATTCGTTGTCCTCCTACAGAAGCTAACCCTCACCCAGGGAGTACCAAGTAGGTGGACAATGCTACTAATAATTTATGTTACTTCAGCCCAAGCCAAGGCTTGAATGTACAGTGCATATGAATAGGTGTGTACACTGTAGTACTGTGTACACACGTCTACCAGGATTTTTTAGACTGGCAGAAATTTGATCCCCATAAAGGCCTGCTGGAGACAGACCTCAGTGATGCAATGTATGTTGTCAGGTTGCTGGGGGCTTGGCAAGTGGCCTCTCAGTGATGCAGTGTGCATACAAGGAGTGCCAGGAAGAAGCTTCTGTCCCTGACGAACTCCTGAAGAAACTGAAACCTGTTGGCTGCATGAGGTACGAAGAAACATTCTGTACAAAAACAACTCAATCTAAACTGATGGGTCCTTATTGATATGTTGTTCTTAGTACTAGAAATAAGAATTTAAATTTCTTTTTTATTGCCTACTTTTAGATATATTTTGTAGTGAACTAATACTAATATTTTCACTAAGCCATTATTCCAGCTTAAATTTAAATGTTATCAGATTCTGATTAATTTCCCCAGAATATAACTGTATATGAACCCATCAGAAAGATGTTTTAATTTCTGGCAAAATCTGTATTTGCCAGTTTTACAAATTGTAAATTGAAATGAGAAAATAAAAAGGCATGAAACATTAAAAAAATTGATAGTGTTATATCAGTGTTTTAGTTATTGGGATAACTTTAATGTGAAACAAGCAGCAGAAAAATTAACTTAAGTGTGCTGTAAAGTTGTAATTCTTTTCCTCTTCAGTTATTTCTATGAGGATGAACGAGGACTCTTCCCAGAGATGCAGTTTGTTATGGATCTGGAAGTGCCAGGAGACTTTACTCCCGTAAATGCTGATGGCGAGACTGAAAGCTTCCAACTTGTCTCTGTGGCAGAGGTACATCCACTGAATTGGTTCCATTTACATGTTTTTGCTGAATGCTGGCACAGGTATACGTGTCGGATAAAGGAAGAACAAGAGGATCCAGAATTACCATAACATTGCCATCAAGTTCAGATTGATGATTTGAGTATAACACTCTTTGTCTGTGTCGCAAACAAATTCTGTGTGTGATCTACATCAAACTTTGTCAACGACGACAAATGCGAATATTGTTTAATTTTTTTGTTTAAAACTATTATTTGTGGGTTATGTTACAGGTACGACATAACATCTGCTACATAACAAATTCTGACAGGCAGTTCTCACTTGAACAATTTTGTCTCGTACAAAACGTTTGAGGATAGAATTTTAGCAAAATATGTGATGGAATATATGAAGGCTTTGCAAGTTTGGCAACCATTTTGGATAGTTTTAGCAACCATTTTGGATAGCTTGACGGACCTTGTTGCTAGGCAACAGGTCACATGATGAATAGATCCAGTGTGATTAGTTGAAGTTGTGAAAACGTCACTAGACATACATCAACAATGGAGAACAGTAACTTATATAACAATAAGATAGTTTGTTTATTACGCTGTACAGACTCATCAGCTCACCAACAATCAGTTGACATCGTATAGTGTGAATAGCTATAATCAGTTGAACTGGACCATATTTAGCAATTTGTATCAATATTTTGACTGGCAATGGTCAACAATTGATCATAGTTTTTGTTTTCTAAAAATGTAATACATTTGTACAAACAATATAGCATGATTTAGTGAATATGGACATAATGCTGAAATAAACATTTTACTGAAATGAGACTGAAACTAACGAGGTGAAACATTGAATTAAAGCGAGACAATTAATGTTCCACACTGTTAAACTACATCACTGTGTTGATGAGAGGATGTGATGTTTGTGTTTCAGCTGAAGCAACTGATCATTAGTGACGGCTTCAAGTTCAACTCGGCTCTGTGTGTGCTGGACTTCCTCATGCGACATGGCCAGATTCTGCCCGATGAAGGTTTGACCTTAACAATCTTGCTGTTACTGTTAGGATTAACGACTCCTGTCACATTAAAAGAAAAACTGTACAGTAACTTTAAAGTTTTGCTCTGTCTCGTGTTCTTGTAGCTATGTTGAAAGTAGGTTACATGGAGCAACTTGACAGAGTTCCAGTATTTTCCTTACGACAATTGAGCTATTCAATCTATACAGTCGGCTTCTCTATCCAGAATATACCAGCATGGTTATTTATAACAGGCAGTCTGCTCTGTTTGAACTTTGAACATAGGAAACTATTGAACATCCAATTATATTGCAGTCAGCGCGGCCTGCCAGGGCAATATTTTCAGTAAAGTTTGTTTTGAAACCAGCTGTCTTGTTTACAGTTTGAAACTTTAAAACTACAAACATTGCCACAGGTATACTTAGCAAAATTTTGATAGGCTGGTGTTATTATTGTAAGAATTTTTGATTTATTGCAACAAAGTGTGGTTCATCAGTTGTTTTGCAACGTCATTTTCACCATTCATGCTTGACATATTTATTCAATATTTGCATGTTTGACAAATGTAGCTCATTTTCTGAAAATGCAAATTGTTTATATTTTTCAGAGCCCAACTACAGCTACCTCTCAGAGTTGATCCACACCTCCCTTGGGTGGAAGTAGACTGAAGGGTCTGAATACTTCTGCATATAGCTGCTTACATAGTGGTGGGGCGATTCAATAAATTTGCAGTCCAAAAGTTGCTGTTTGACATGGGTTCTAACTTCCCTCCAATGTAATTATGCTGTGCGATTTTTGCAGTCCAAATGGCATTTAACATGAGATTGAATTAACATGTTTCACTGTCGGGTTATTACTATTAGCATGTAGCACCAGTGTAGCCACTTCCAACTTTGGCATTGTGATCAAATCAGTAGTTATTTGTTTTATATCCTTTTAAAACTTGTTTTCTTGTCTGCTATGTAATGGAGTTATTTTTAGTTCAGTATACATTTTGTAATCCTAGTGCATTTGGTTTTTGAAAAACTAGATATTTGATTACTTGAATGTCATTAGCTTGTCATGTTTAATATATTACACAATATTACGTATTATGCACCGTCATGTTTAATATTAATACTACCCAGAGAAGTTTAGATGGTGTTCAATTGAACAGGTCTGCCAGGATAATGTGTAATGTAATGTGCTTTGAGCAATCCTGACAATTAGATACTGCGCTATACGAGAACTGACCTTTTATACAATGTCAGTGAATTAAAAACTTACCTTTGTATCTTTGCCTCTCTGCCAAACCTTAGTTCACTTGCGTATCCATCATCTGTTGAAACTCGAATACTTTTTATACATTTTTAGATTGACAAACTCTTGATGCACTTCATAGCTTTGTTGCCAACGATTTAATTACTACTATGAGTCGGTCATTATGATTAATATGTAATAACCAGCTTGCCAGTTTGTAATACTGAAAATTGTTCAGTCTAGTCATCACCTGCTATACACGGTGAAATGAAGAAATTGTTACATGTCCAACTACATTACTAGTCTGTTAGATTAATGATCATTTATTAATGATGATGGATCACATACGTCTGACAGCTGCAGCATGTTCAGCCTATCTATTTGCATATTTATGCCGTTTTTACCAATAATGAATTCTGAAAATGTTCATATTACTCGACAACGTTGTATCATGCAGCATTTAATTATTATGTAAAAATGCATTGATAAGATTTTGTCAGATACACTGGTTAATAAATTGCCGTCATTTGAATATCCGAGCATTGTTTATTGTTATCCAAGTGAACACACTGTAGCATGTGTGTTTTTGTGTGCCTTGGTCCGTGATTAGATATGGTGTGTGAAAATGTATTGTTTAATAATGATGAACAGTTTGTTATGTGAGAGGTTGTGTGGGCAGATTTGGCAAATATTGAAGCAGTTTGTTCTTGCTTAAGTGTGACTCTTACACTAAACAACGCATAGCTAAACAAATAAACACAGTGTATAAACCTATTTTCTACTGATCAGTTAATTTATTTACAGTAAATATAATGTAAACACCATTCTGTTAAAATGACTTAGTTAGCTCAAGACATTATAAATGCACAATTGTTTCCTTGCTCCCAAAATATGTACAGTAATATCAACACCACTCAATATTGCATTCAGACATCTATGTACAATCAATTACCTGATAATTGTAATACAAATACACTGCATCATAAATAGTTGTGATATAAACAATTATAACAGAATTCACAACTGTTGGCTACCATACTAACACATCATCAGAGGATATTTGTTACTTCAAATCTAAATATTTGTATGCCAACTAAATATCTTGACATCAAACCAACATATTTTATTCTGCCACCTAATCAATTATTTACAAAACCATTCACAGCTAAAACAACGTAAAGGGGTATTTTGTAGAAATACTTTTCAACAGCCGTGTCCTTGTCATTCAGTGGTATCCTGGAGCTAAGCTCATTTAAATACATCATCATCACCACTTGACAGTTCAGAAACACTGCCTATGGTGTCAGCGTTACTTTCACAAGACCCACGTCTAATGCCACTAATCTCCACCAGGAGTGCTGCTTTGTCACATGGCATGTTAAATTGACAAATCAACTGGAGTTGTTCTTGCATTGCCTGATGCTGACAAACTAACGACTTTGTACATCTGTGCTCAACATCCAATGTTCTGTGTGTCTCCACAGGCTGACTGGGATGGTTGCTATGGTGACAGCTGCCGTGGTGATGGTGTTGACTGTTGGACGTTAGTGTGTCCACTGCAGACTCTGGGTCCTGTTCGGGTGTGAACCTGCTGAAAATGAAATAGAAATGTCAGAACTGATAACTAATTATTCAAGTCCACATTTTACCTTGGGCACTGACATGGAACCTATAGGGACATGTGGGGAGGTGGTGGCCAAGACCAGGCACACTAGTCTTCCTTAACTGACTCTTGCTTGACTGTGTAACTTTGCTGAAAAGATAGTCTGGTGACAAATATGCCTTGCTTATGTAACCCAGTGTGACTGCTCAAAGCCGTCAGATGGCAGCACTGTTTTGGATTAATTCACATGTTTACGTGTGTAATAATTGATGTTTATAATGTATGTATGTTTTTGGTAATGAAACTAAATTATGAAATATCTATACTCAAAATATAAAGTAGAAAATAAGAGTTGAAATATTAACAAAAAAAATTGTCATTTCTGTTTATTTTGGGTATGACATGTTTTAGTATAGTTAATTTCTAATAGTTTATATAATATAGTATCTAATAAAAAGGATGTCGTTATTAATTTGTTGTTTCAAATTCGGCCTGAGAACCAATCAGCATCTCTACCCTATTCTGGGGTAAGACCGCGATTAATTCCGCAGGCGGTTGGGGTAAAAAGTGCTGCCACCTCACGAAAGCTAACACCCGACATAGAAAGAAGACTGGAGAGATGGCACAAGCAGGACTGCATGTAAATGGAAAGAACTGGAAATGGATGCCCAAAATCATTTAAGCTGGAGAAGAATAATTGATGGCCTTTGCTCAGTCAGTGAACATGCTTAAGTAACACATTTTGGCTCGTTTCATTTGTCTATTCTTTTTAGTTTCTTGTCACTTTCATGTGATGATTTTAATTCTAAAATAAGCACTGGAATTCTAGTGATTACGTTACTAAAACCAGACTTAAACTGATGGTTGTCTTGCTCATGCAAACAATTCTCTATCTGCAAAATAGCTGACAATCTTATTGCTAGGCAACATGTCACATGATACATACATCAATTCATGCACTGATCTAGCAGAAATGTGGTTACCTGGATACATCTCTGACAGTGTAGTTCGGCTGGTCCGCCTGAAGGTTGAGAGTGATGGAGGAGCTTGGTTCTTCCTGCCTCCTGTTCAACATCTGTCCAAGCTGCTTCTGGAGTTGTGTAAATGACGGCCGCTGTGTAGGACTGGTGAGCCAGCACGCAGCCATCATGTCATAGCTGCACAGGACCAGGCTAGTTGTTACTATGGCAACGGTTGTATAGAACAATCAACTGTAAGGTTTTACTCAATCCCGGTGGAATGCGCGAACAAGTGAATTTCAGATTAGAGATGTTTGGGATGACTTCCAGTGGGTTGTTATTGGTTGTTATATCATCATCAAAATAAAACGTTGAGGTAAAAATAATAAACTCTTATGCAGCATCATTCAGTCAGATCTGTTTGAAGTAGCAATTATAATTCACATAAACATTCTATTACAAAATACAAGTGTTGGTAGAAGGATGTGAACTGAAGTGTAACACTTACTATGATTCACTGCCAAACATCAAAACTACAGATGAAACATACAATTTACAAAAATGTAAATTACAATTCCAAAACTAATGCATACGCAATATAATGTATTTATAATTATCTTGAGTTGGTTTATATCTAATTCATCGACATCAGTGACAAGACAGTGGCTGTGGGCATTTTTACCCTTGTGGCACCATACGTACATGCACTGACTGCAGTTGTCGGGGCGACCCATGCGGTACCCTTCCTTCAGTAACAGCAGCAACTGTTGACTAGAGATGCCTGGGTAGGGTGCCCCACCCAGTGTCACAATCTCCCACAGCACAACGCCAAACGACCACCTGAAACATTCAAATTCCAAACATTGACATCCGATGTTAGACAAAATTATTTTCATACATATAACAGTGTTAGGGATCATCTCAGAACTCAGACATATGACTAAATTACTTTCATCTGGCCACAGACCCTTATACTCAGACGACAATGGAATCAATGTATTAAGAACTTAAATGTGTTGGTCCAATGGTTAACGATCAATGTACAACCCCAGATACTTTTTTATGTATTTACATGTTTCAACTCAGAAATATTTAGGAACGCTGAAAACCCCGAAGCACCAGCAATTCAACCATGCCAAGCTATTATATGTCCTGAAACTATAGCCACCTTTCACAAAAATTATTTGCTTAAAATTGGTTTTCCATCATAATTGTTTTACGGTTCCATGCTCCAATGATGACTTTTCCCTTCCCTTTTTATGACTAAGCCAAATCATTTTATTTGTTGCGCCTCTGAACTTGATTTTAGAAATGTTACAATTATTATTATTAAGAGTAAACCTACAGACCAATAGTAACTTACACATCACTCTTGGTGGTATAGACCTGATCAAAGATGGCTTCCACAGACATCCACTTCACCGGCAGTCTCCCTGGGGTTTCCTTGAAGTAGACATTGGTCTCGTAGATGTCTCTAGTGAGACCAAAATCAGAGATCTTGACGATGTCATTGTCACACACAAGTATGTTTCGAGCAGCCAGGTCTCTGTGGACGAACTTCTTCTGTGACAGGTACTCCTGGTGACAGACAGGACAAGAGTTAAGAAGTACTCCTGGTGACAGACAGTACAAGAGATAAGAAGTACTCCTGGTGACAGACAGTACAAGAGATAATAAGTACTCCTGGTGACACACAGTACAAGAGATAAGAAGTACTCCTGGTGACAGACAGTACAAGAGATAAGAAGTACTCCTGGTGACAGACAGTACAAGAGATAATAAGTACTCCTGGTGACACACAGTACAAGAGATAAGAAGTACTCCTGGTGACAGACAGTACAAGAGATAAGAAGGTACTCCTGGTGACAGACAGTACAAGAGATAAGAAGTACTCCTGGAGATAGACAGTACAAGAGATAAGAAGTACTCCTGGTGACAGACAGTACAATAGATAAGAAGTACTCCTGGTGATAGACAGTACAAGAGATAAGAAGTACTCCTGGTGACAGACACTACAGGAGATGACAGGTACTCCTGGTGACAGGCGGTACAAGAGATGACAGGCACAACAACAAAAACTAACCATTCCGATGGCAATCTGTCTGGCGTATGACAACAGTCGGGCCTCACATGCGTCCATCCAGTCAGCATCACTTTCTGAAAGAAAACCAAGATGTGAACACAGATGTTACAGACAAAAGTGGATGATGAGGTGTATTTTGATGAATACTTACCTCAGTACTGCTGTGATGACGAATCACCACATACAAAATGATTGATGCGAAAATGGTGGCCTGATAAATATCTCAACCTGTTCAGCAAAAATGCTGCAGCAAACATTTATAATAATGTGTGTGTGTGTGTGTGCGTGTGTGTCGTGTGTGCGTGCGTGCGTGCGTGCGTGCGTGCGTGCGTGCGTGCGTGCGTGCGTGCGTGCGTGCGTGCGTGTGTAACTGAACCTATGATGACCTTTCATAACAACTCAAGATGTATTTGTTTGAAATCACAAAGCCACCAGGAACTGTCGCCCATACAATTCTCTAATGATGACTACTGCACATGCCCTGTAATGGTTACACCTAATGGTATGTTGCACTTCTGAGCCCAGTTTCCTGATGACATTAACACCTTAGAAGTGTTTATTATTATATCTACTATCAGTTTGCACGCAAACAACACAATACACGATTAGAGAGCAATTCACTTACCAGTTGACACAGGTTTTGGGGAGGGGTCTGTATGTGATGCAATCACATCCAGGTAGATGGCACCACTGCCTGTATATAGATAGGTGGCGCTACTGTCAGGGGGAGGCGTTGTTGGTTTCCCCGAGTCACAGGAGTCTATGATAAACAAGACATAATCCATAAACGTTACTAGTGCAACAAAGTTATAGCAAGATAATTTGATAAATCCCAAAGGGCTGTGCTTATTACTGTGTACACCATAAAATATAAATCTATGCCTGTCATCTCCAGAATGCAAATCTTCCAAGTGCATATACCTACATAACAGGACTTGAAATTGGTGTATCACAATAATAATGACTCGATCATCTCATACAGGGCTGTTATCCACCTAAACAGGGCAGTTGTACTAGTGTTTACTCAAGTGTCAGAGCAAGTGCTAGCTGCAGCAAGTATACACAGCATCTAGGTGGTGTTTCACAGATCAACACGAGTTTGTCCATTTCTGTGTGATCTTTTACTTTCACAGGGCCTACATAATGGAGTGACAGCTGTTTGGTTGTCTTCTGAAGGACACAGCAATATGGGATGAATGCAATTACATAAACTAAGACAAGTCAGTAGGTAGGTTCGACCATCACAAGTCGGCTTCACCTAACAGTCCCGTGTTCTACCACTGAGACAGTGTACCTGTATATTTCACACGATGAAACGTACCAATCGTTCCTGTTTGCCCACTGTGTCCATTCTCCCCCAGGGACACTAAGGCACTGCCTTGTAGCAAGTCCTTCGTGTTTGATACAGCTATCGTCACATTGCCTCCACTTCTTTCACACCGATTAGGGCGCTACAAAGGCAACTTATTTTAGTAGAAACTTTGTAGAGACAAAAAGAGTAACGAGCAAGATTTTTTAAACTATCATTAATTGAGAACAAACAAATTTGTCGACTATATAAGCTCTCTGTCAACTTTTTCAAGAAAGTTACAAGGCCATATTATCAATATTTGTTTTGCTTAACAGCAGTGAAAGACCTTCAAAGTGACTTTGCTTTGTGTCAATGTGCACATTATAAAAACTTTATCAATTCTGACAGCAGGGTACACACAGCGTAACTTAGACATGGTATCATATTAATCAATTCAGAAGGAATGCAACTAAGACACCAAGATGCACCTTACATTTCATACCACTATCTATGCATACCTTCTCACGAAGCTTTCTCAGGTAGTTGCTCAGGTCGCCATGGCAACAGTAGTCCATGACAAGGCAGGGTGTCGGGCCTAGGGAGCAGCAGGCAATGATGCTGACAATGTGTTTGTGACGACCCAGGGACTTCATCAGACTAATCTCTTTCTGCAGGTTAGCTCTGTCCTCCACTGTACTCGGGTAATCTGCAGTTGTTAACGTCAACGTTAAGTATAATAAAATGGTAATAAGATAACTTCGATTGCACCTGAATGCTTGGAAACCATGTTCGGTGATGTCAAATCTCAAAACAACATGCTATAAAAATTAGTTTTGGTGTCTGAAAATATAGTCATTATCAGTTGTATGAACTTGAACATTTGAAAACATTTGGCATCTGAAGAAAAACAATACTGAGAAGTGTATACTTCTTAGATTTGTAGTGTCCGGAAACAACTATTAAGACAAACACACATAGCCTTTGATCAATATATTATCTTAAAAACATTTGCCTATTAAAACTGAATCTTCTGAAACTATAGGCATCTTTCATAAAATAGTCAAAACATATTTGTTTGAAATTGCTTTTCCATCAACGGTGTTCGGCAGTTCCCTGCTCTGACGACTCTTGTCTGTCCCTCTTTATGATTATGCCAAATGATTTTGTTGCTTGCGCCTCAGAGCTTGAATTTCCAAGTGAATAGACACTAAGGAAGTGTTACAATTATTACTATTCTCTTAACATCATAGCCTCTGGGGTGGTTAGTCCACAATAATGTTTTTCATAACTGAAGTGTCTCAATTCTGGAGTTATTTAATATTCCAACATACACAACTAAATGAAACCTTAGAGGAACTTCACAGTCTACTTTTCACTTGTACGTCTCCACTTAGAATATTGCAGTACTGTCTGGAACCCATACATCAAGAAGGAGGTAGATAAGATAGAGAACATCCACTGTCGAGCAGTCAGATTTCTTCTAAACAATTACAATCAAAGAGAAAGCGTGTCCGCATTGATTAACCATCTCCGTTGGGACTCCCTTCAGAAAAGAAGACAACTGTCTTGCCTTCTCTTGATGTATAGGATCCTAAACCAACTGATTGCCATTAATGGTGACCACTACCTTACCCCAATGCTCCCCACCTGTCCAGTACAAGGTATTATCATCCAAGTAAATATCAAATTACCCCAGCTCGCATTCAGGTCTACAGCTGTAAGGTAGTAGATTAAATACATACATATATTCATATAATAGTGGTACAGGTTCCAAAAGGGGTAGGTTGACCAGTTGTTAGTTTGACCAGTTGCTAGGTCCTGTTTACTGTGGAGAGTGACTCCAACTTCCGACTGGTCAACGAATTACCCCACCCACGAAATCCTGTTTACTGCAGCCTTCCTGGTAAGGAGGCAGCACAGCAGTGTATAGGGAGTGTTGCGGTAATACGGAGAATGAAGGAATGGTGAGTCGAAGCGAGTCATCCGTTGGGCCAGACTTTAAAAGCCGGCCTGCGGCTGAGCCACCAACAGACAACGGTCATCGACAGCGGGTGGTCACTGTCGGTCAACTGGTTTCAGAATTGACAAGAGTGTGTAGGGAAGAACCACTAGGGAGGAGCCACACCTGGCACAGCACAATTGTATATACACACTCGTCAGCATCAACATCCAGACTGATGGACGTAGATGTAGACAATTTACCTTTCAACATCTTCACTGCAACTGTCATAGGCATGGTGGTTCCCCTGAGCCAGTAAGGGGAACTTGACAGCCTTGCCTTCACAACCCTGCCAAACGCCCCTTTACCCAGCTCTTGCTCCAGGGCCAGACTGTCAAAGTCTACCTCGTAGGCATCACGGGGTGTCTGTGTTGGGCCTTCGGTGCTGCCACCTACCACCCGGTGTGACGGGACTGAAGTGACAACCTGGGCAGGAGAAGGCAAAACAGTCAAATGTCAAAAAGCTGCACAGTCTTCGCTTGCAAAATAGTTCCAACAAAATATGTTTCAATTTTGTATAGTCTGTCACTTGTAACACTTCCATAGCACCTATGGAAGTGTATCATTGATTGTAAATTGAAGTTCAGAGGCGTAACAAACAAAATCATTTGGCGTAAACATAAACGGGGACATACAAAAGAACATGGAAGTGCCAACAATTTATGGTGGAAAGGCAATTTCAAACAGATTTGTTTTGAGTTATTTTCAGCTGAGAGAACTTAACAATAGTGACACTTTGACAGCAGACAGATCCCACCTGCAGTAATGTGGTAAATTCGTATATGGAGGAAGCAACGACTTTGCTCTTGCATATTTATCCAACACTACCACAGCACCTAGTAGCATTCACAAGCCAACCAATTCCAGCATAACCCCAGCATCCGAGAGAATTTTGAGATTGTGTTCGATTGAACAGTCTGCCAGGGAGTAAATTATAAAGTTCTCTGTGCAGTCTGCAGGACTGGAGATCACGCTAAATAGAATTTAAGTTATACCTTTACTTATATGAAGCTGCAAAGGATATGCGAAAACATTGTTTACGTCTTCAATGCAGTGTTTCCCCCGAGTAAAATGTTGGGACTGTGATAGAATGAGTTGAAGAACTGTTAAAAAATGCTATGGGGTATCAGGGCCTGGCTAGCTTCTAAATTGTGCATTATAAAGTGTGTTTATTCCTTGGCATACAGTGGGGAATTAAATTACAATTTAGCCTGTAAACATGTTTGTAGCATTAATTGTAAATGCAGCAGAAATAGGATATAGCTGAGGTGTTGAGGTCGTTTAACAAAACAGCGAGGTGACCCTCCTCACTCGTCATATAGCCGGGAATCACTGCAATGTAATGACGGCTAAGTGTCTGTGTATAACTCACCCTGACTGGCAGATAGAGTGGGTTCCCTGTCATCTCCTGGTGCGGGCGCTGTAACTGATTACAACATCATGTTACACTGGCTCACAAAGATTACAACACAACCACATTAAACTGATTCAAAGAATACAACCCAACCACTTTACATAGTCACACATATTACAACATAACCACTTTACACAGAGTCACACATATTACAACAGAACCACTTTACACAGAGTCACACATATTACTACACAATCACTTTACACAGAGTCACACATATTACAACACAACCCCTTTACACAGAGTCACACATATTACAACACAACCACTTAACACTGAGTCACAAAGATTACAACACAACCATTTTACACTGAGTCACAAAGATTACAACATAACCACTTTACATCAAGTCATGAAGATTACAACACAACCATTTTACTCAGAGTTACAAATATTACAACACAACCACTTTAGACCGAGTCACAAAGATAACAACATGACCACTTTACACCGAGTCACAAATATTACAACACAACCATTTTACACTTAGTCATAAAGATTACAACACAACCGCTTTACAGGGATTTACAAAAATTACAACACAACCACTTTATGCTGAGTCACAGCAACGACTGCACAACAACATTTCACCAAATCATAAATCAACACAACTTCAAAACATTGAGTCATATAAATGACAAAGATTATGCAATAATATAAGTGATAAGTGCCATAAGTTCACATACAATATTATGGACAAAACTGACAGATGGCAGTGATAAGTTCATTTGTTGAATACAACTGACTGCCAATAAGTGGTATCAAAGATATGCATTTATTATCAACTAAAAGTTTGGAGATATTTGTCTTTCTGCATTATCCATACCGTAACATTAACGCAATCAGGTCAACAATATCGCTACCATTATACCCACCCATTCATCTTGTTGTATGCTTAAATGTAAAGTGATTGATTGATGACTATGTTTGTATGTACAACAATATTCTATGGTGCTGTACAATATAAGAAAGGCACGATGGAAGTTTGCATGTTAAAAATAAATTTTGAACCTGTCTAGCCAAGTATTGCTGACTTATATAATACTTTCATGCATCAACATGCAGAAACATAACTATATGAAGAATATAAAATTATTCTGAAATGTTACAATGCTGTTGCAGGCACAAATGTTAAGTAACGTTTTTTTTATTGACTCCATTTGAAATTGGATCTACACATGTGAAGCATAGATGTTATAAAATGAAGGATTAATGGCTGCCAGCACTTGTTAAGAACCATTAGATCTGACTATGCTACAATACCTGTGTCAGCAACATCCATCTGCATTGATGTACTTTCCAGTAGACAGCTGCTAAGCTCAAACTCAGCACAAGGAACACTGTGCCAGGTATCACAATGTACAGCCAAACATTTTTCAGTTTGTTGGGGCTGGTGGCTGAAATTCAATTTCACATATATTTTATTACATGAACTAGTGAAAATGCGCACTCTCCAAAAGGTTGTGCACACTACCCTACATAGTACACATACAGAAGGTAGTGTCCTTGTGCACACTAGTAAATTACTTGAGTGCGAGACGAAAACATGAAAATGTCTCCAACTGAATGGTATACCCTGGATAAATTGTTGCAAATCTTCTACGTAACATTACAATCAATTCATGTTCATCTAATATATGTTATGAACCATAAAATCAGCAGCCATTAAACAACAATGAATTTTTAAACAATAATGTTCCTTATATAAACTGTTCCTTAGATGCATAAATAAAATGGTGATGATGAAAAATGGGCTCTAAAATGTTCCCTTTAAGTGGAGGAAGTACAGTACTGGATAATTCCTGAAAGTTTTGCATCCAAGATGCAAATCAAATATAAGAAGTAAATATTAACATACCTCCCATTCATACATGTCCACCCAAAAGCAGATAGATTTAATGATCATGACTGCCAATAAATCGAAAGACTTCCATGCCAACAGAAAACAACTCAAAAAGCTAAAGAACCAGCCTTTTAAACATATTTTTTGGGTCATCAAGCACATTCCCAGAAATATTACAACTATACAATGCTACAAAAAAAACCGTAGTTTTCAAACTGACACATTATGCATATAATTACACAGGGGCTACATCTGAAATAGATTGTACGAAGGCTAGAAGCAAGTATATGAAAGGTCCAATATAACAAGGCTGAGAAAATACCAGTAATAAGAAGGAAATAATATAATGATGAGTGATTTCTTTGCTGGATGATATGCTTTCTACATTCAGGTTACCTGTATGTGACAAAGCAGTTGTGTCTGGGTTGGCTTCCATGCATGTCTTTGTCGATGCTGTAAGAATAAAATGCATGGTTAGCCAAATTAACTTAGCCCTGTTTATGCAGAATAACAGCAGAATTTGCAACATCTGAAATGTACTTGAATGTGATTTGTCAACATCAGGGTAACTATTAAAGTTATATATCGGTCTATACTACAAAGCTGTTGAATATTAAAGTCACATTATGAGTTCAACTACCATTTTTTAAATTGTTTTAAGGGTATGTTACAAAGTTCCCTCAAATCTTCATAAAAGTTACAAGTACAGATCGAGTCAGCATTTACAAAATATGTTTGAAGACCAAAAATGGTGCTTTATTATTTTAGTTTCTACTGTTTTCCTACATATTTTTGGAGTGAAAATGTTCACTCTATGTTTTTGTGTATTAATTATACATTTCAAATTGCTGTCCTTATAGACAAAGGCACTCATTATATGCCAATAATAACAAGCAATCCAAAAATACAGATACAATTTAATAGTAAGTTAAATTGCCTGTCTGTTTGATAGAACAACCTACCTGCAGTGCTGACCTGTGATACCGTGTCTATATTTTATAGTACAACACACTTGCAGTGCTGATCTGTGATACCGTGTCTATATTTTATAGTACAACACACTTGCAGTGCTGATCTGTGATACCATGTCTATATTTTATAGTACAACACACTTGCAGTGCTGATCTGTGATACTGTGTCTATATTTTGTAGAACAACATACCTGCAGTGCTGATCTGTGATACCGTGTCTATATTTTGTAGAACAACCTACCTGCAGTGCTGATCTGTGATACCGTGTCTATATTTTGTAGAACAACATACCTGCAGTGCTGATCTGTGATACCGTGTCTATATTTTGTAGAACAACATACCTGCAGTGCTGACCTGTGATACTGTGTCTATATTTTGTAGAACAACATACCTGCAGTGCTGATCTGTGATACCGTGTCTATATTTTGTAGAACAACCTACCTGCAGTGCTGATCTGTGATACTGTGTCTATATTTTGTAGAACAACATACCTGCAGTGCTGATCTGTGATACCGTGTCTATATTTTGTAGAACAACATACCTGCAGTGCTGACCTGTGATACTGTGTCTATATTTTGTAGAACAACCTACCTGCAGTGTTGACCTGTGATACTGTGTCTACATGTTGTAGAACAACCTACCTGCAGTGCTGACCTGCAATACTGTGTCTACATGTTGTAGAACAACCTACCTGCAGTGCTGACCTGTGACACTGTGTCTATATGTTGTAGAACAACCTACCTGCAGTGCTGACCTGTGATACTGTGTCTATATTTTTTATAGAACAACCTACCTGCAGTGCTGACCTGTGATACTGTGTCTACATGTTGTAGAACAACCTACCTGCAGTGCTGACCTGTGACACTGTGTCTACATGTTGTAGAACAACCTACCTGCAGGGCTGACCTGTGACACTGTGTCTACATGTTGTAGAACAACCTACCTGCAGTGCTGACCTGTGATACTGTGTCTACATGTTGTAGAACAACATACCTGCAGGGCTGACCTGTGATATCGTGTCTACATGTTGTAGAACAACCTACCTGCAGTGCTGACCTGTGATACTGTGTCTACATGTTGTAGAACAACCTACCTGCAGTGCTGACCTGTGACACTGTGTCTACATGTTGTAGAACAACCTACCTGCAGTGCTGACCTGTGATACTGTGTCTACATGTTGTGGAACAACCTACCTGCAGTGCTGACCTGTGACACTGTGTCTATATGTTGTAGAACAACCTACCTGCAGGGCTGACCTGTGATACTGTGTCTACATGTTGTAGAACAACCTACCTGCAGTGCTGACCTGTGATACTGTGTCTACATGTTGTAGAACAACCTACCTGCAGTGCTGACCTGTGACACTGTGTCTACATGTTGTAGAACAACCTACCTGCAGTGCTGACCTGTGATAATGTGTCTATATGTTATAGAACAACCTACCTGCAGTGCTGACCTGTGATACTGTGTCTACATGTTGTAGAACAACCTACCTGCAGTGCTGACCTGTGACACTGTGTCTATATGTTGTAGAACAACCTACCTGCAGTGCTGACCTGTGATAATGTGTCTACATGTTGTAGAACAACCTACCTGCAGTGCTGACCTGTGATACTGTGTCTACATGTTGTAGAACAACCTACCTGCAGTGCTGACCTGTGATAATGTGTCTACATGTTATAGAACAACCTACCTGCAGTGCTGACCTGTGATACTGTGTCTATATGTTGTAGAACAACCTACCTGCAGTGCTGACCTGTGATACTGTGTCTACATGTTGTAGAACAACCTACCTGCAGTGCTGACCTGTGATACTGTGTCTATATGTCATAGAACAACCTACCTGCAGTGCTGACCTGTGACACTGTGTCTACATGTTGTAGAACAACCTACCTGCAGTGCTGACCTGTGACACTGTGTCTACATGTTGTAGAACAACCTACCTGCAGTGCTGACCTGTGACACTGTGTCTATATGTTGTAGAACAACCTACCTGCAGTGCTGACCTGTGATACTGTGTCTATATGTTGTAGAACAACCTACCTGCAGTGCTGACCTGTGACACTGTGTCTATATGTTGTAGAACAACCTACCTGCAGTGCTGACCTGTGATACTGTGTCTATATGTTGTAGAACAACCTACCTGCAGTGCTGACCTGTGACACTGTGTCTATATGTTATAGAACAACCTACCTGCAGTGCTGACCTGTGACACTGTGTCTACATGTTGTAGAACAACCTACCTGCAGTGCTGACCTGTGACACTGTGGGCTACATGTTGTAGAACAACCTACCTGCAGGGCTGACCTGTGACACTGTGGGTACATGTTGTAGAACAACCTACCTGCAGTGCTGACCTGTGACACTGTGTCTACATGTTGTAGAATAACCTACCTGCAGTGCTGACCTGTGACACTATGTCTACATGTTGTAGAACAACCTACCTGCAGTGCTGACCTGTGACACTGTGGGTTTACTTGTGCCACCTGAGGACACTGCGATCACTCCAATCTCATAGTCATTGTTTATGTGCAGGTTGTCAAGAAGATAAGATGTGGTATTCTACAAAGGCATCACAGTAATACCTGTATTACTAAAACATTATTTAAAATTTTCGCACAAATATTGAATCACTTTTAAAATGTTACTAGTATTACTGATACTGAAAGTTGGCAGATAGTAATCATAATATGTTATTGAAGGTAATGATACATCTCTATCAATGGGCATAGATTTATGTTAATGATTTTGGTGATTAAAAATAACACTTTTTACAGCATGCTTTTGATCTGTCACGCTTTACGTAACTACAAACACACTGGTATATTAATCTAAAATTATACATAGAAAACCTCTTTTACAAAGAAACTTACCCCAGGCAAAGACACTGTGTTGGAGTGTATGGTAGCAGTGGCGACATCTGTAATCTGATGCCATGACACAATGTAACGCTTGATTTCATTGGTTACCGAGGCATACTGGGGCACCATCCATTTGATTAGGAAGGAGCTATGGCAAAAGGTGTCATTTTTCTTTCCAATTTGTGTTTCTTCCATAAACATCCAGCTAAGATCAGCAGGTGAGTCTGGTGCTAAAATGTAGAAAAGTTCCATGGATAGATTTTGGTATTAATATATCTTTGAATGTGAAATCACATAAACATTTATCTAAATTAAGTTGATTGTTGTTCACTATTAAGATATTTTAAATAAACTATCTGAAGGGATAAATAAACTATCTGAAGGAGCACTGCAAGTTTACTGGGAGGTAAAATGTTATGAAAAAGGTATTTTTCAAAACAAAATTTACAAAATATAAATTACAAAAGGTGAGTACAACAGGCAATACAAACATGTCACTTGTCACAATAAAGTGAGTATTAAGTTGCAAAATTGTGAAATAAAATGTTAGGTTTACACACAAGCTAACAGATTATCTATTTACAATATAACTGATAAGCTATTACAAATGCAAAGCAAATAAAAAGCCACGTACGACATAGATTGTAGTTATGATGTGTTGCTTCCAGACAAGACAGGGGTTTTCAGAGCAGTTCTAGCCGAATCAGAACTACACAGGTACTCTCTAGTACAGGAGGTAAGAATCACAGAGTAGCGTGTGTCATATTCCAGGGGGCCGATTCTGTATTTGAACTCGGGAATCTGAAAGAAAAGTTTTTACATATCTTTATGAAACAGAAAATAGGTGAAACCTAAAATCCCATAAGAAACAACCCTAAAATTATTGCTATTATAATGTCATGTTCACAGGTATAATATAACGACGCATTCATTTACATGTGATGTTATCTTTCCACTATCATCTATATTGTTGACTTAAAATATGCATTCACTCACTCACTCACCCACCTCATTTTCACAACTTGCCACCCACTTTTCAGATCACAGCTGACCATTTTTACCTGATTATCATTGCCAATCATCATGTACATAGTGTTTGTCCTTATAACATATACTACAAATAAACCCAATCTCTGTATGCATGCATGCAGCTGACCAGCTTCAGATAATATAGAAGTGAACTGTTTTCCTAACTGTGACTTACCAGTGGGATTCTGATCTGTTTAGCTGAGGCTGTGGAAGAGTGCGGCAGCAGTGCCAAGTTGTAGTTGCACAGAGGAACTGAAACACAAACACACTCCGGTTACCCAATGGACAGAAAACGAACGGAAACGGACGGGACCGGGACAGACAAATAAATCATTGGACAGATGAATTGATAGATTAATAGACAGATGAATGGAGAGTCAAACAGATGGATGAAAGATAAATGGATGAGTATAACTATTGAGTAGGTAAGATTAATAAGATTGACAAATGTCACTGAGAACATAAAGAAACATGTGTTCTCTTCAGCTTGGACAGCTAGCTAGACGGAACCCTAACTCAAACGTAAGTGGCAAAACTAGTTATTAAATTCGTGTAGACCTTAGCTTGCATGTAAATAATCACCAATAGAAAACTGAATGTGTCATTACTTCTCATAGACATGACAAATGCATTATGGGATGTGACATCACCTGATCCAGGAGTCCAGCCAATAACCACATAGATAGAATGGCCCATTTGCTTCTGTTCGATGACAAACACTTTTGCAGGTCTGACTGGTTTGTATCGTCCTGAAAAAATGTTAAGTCACATTGTTAGGAAAAGATACTGCAGATGGTGCTCCTTTAATTGAAAAGGGTAAACTTAATAGTCCATGTGCCAATATTTTTCACAGGTCGGTACCATTTTGAGAAACAAACATTCAATAAGTTTTGTTTGAAAATCATCAGCTTGGCCACATTTTATCAGTACAGTGTATGATGGATATTCCCAAGTTTCGAGAAATTTTATTTTGGGGTAAAATCATGAATTTTTTATTTCGTTTAAAAAGGGACAACCAGAACAAATTCAAAAAGTGGAATTATGAATTGTGAAATGTTGATTTTTATGCCATTTCTAAAAAAATCAATGACAGTCACAGTGACAACACTTAAACAATATTTTAGAACTGAAATATTTAGGTATTATGACTTTAATACAGCCCTCAGATACTGTTATCACTGAATACTACATTCCCAGTAACTTGACATGAAAATCGACTGCATCGACTTCCACTCAAGATTTTGGCTGCAATAACTTATTTTATCAATAGGAACATCATATATATTCTGAAAGTTGAATACTCAACATGCAATATAGTTAGGATATATTTTAATTTCATAATCATAAACATTATATCCCACAAGATATGTAGGATACAATGGCTCAAGGGTAGAGGTTTGGACTCTCGACTAAGAGGACACTGGGTTCGAATCCTGTGCTGCGGTGTTAAAACGTTGGGCAAGTGTTTTCACTCTGTATTGCTCCAGTTCACTCAGCTGTATAAATGAGTACCTGACTATAGCTATGTGTACGAGCAGCCTTCGTGCATTAATTGTAGCATATGGCTGGATGCTTCCCAGAGAAGACGAGATGGTGTCTGAGCGAACAGGTCTGTCAGGGAAGTAAAGTGTAAACGTGCTTTGAGCAGTCCTGAGGACTGGATACTGCGCTATATAAGAACTAACCTTTAAGATAGCAATAGGGATGGAGGGTTGAAGGCCAACTACAGTGACATGTTCTTAGCAATGACTAATGTATCATGTGAGTGAGAAGATACATGAATGACGTGATTCAACATTTACCATGAGTAGCGAGTGTCCAGTTGCTGGTCTTCGTCCTACCAGCAGTGCCCCCTGTCATCACTGGAGTCACACGGAACTGATAGCGTGTACTTGAGTTGACAATCACAGGCACCCATCCATGGTAGGTCTGTATGGAGAGAAAGAAGATATTAACATATTGCTCGTTCTATGGTCTAATAAATTAGATCAGATTCATCTAAATAAGATGGTTTAATAAGTTCGTTGTTTTCCAAAATTTCTATGCATTGATTAAACTCTAATCCCCACAATACATGGTGTACTTGGATTCCACTTTTTATGATCCAAACATTTGCATCAGTCTGCACCAACCTGTTTCACTCACTCAGCGTAGCAGTTTAAGTTTAGCTACTCCTTGATGCGTGATGACAAAACACAACCGTACGTGTAATATTTAACATATTTTGGAAATTTATCAATCATCCCGTAGTTTGGTATATATTTATATACATTTATAAATAAAATCATGTAGGTGAAAATTTATATTTCAGCGTTATTGCTTTTAGATATGCGCTTACAATGAGAAGACACTATACATTTAATTATATATTTACTAACTGAAAACAAGGGGGTGAGTGAGAACACATACAACGAATGGTTTCCATGATGTCAGCCCCCGGCTGTTGTTAGCGCGAATCTCAACAACAAATGTCACGGGGAGACTGGGAGCTGTCCACTGGCCCTGGACATGCTTGATGTCCCATTTCAGATACAGGTTGACACTGTCTCTGGCATGTTGTGAAGTCTCCTGACAGCACACAGTCACTTCTGACAGAGTAATGTTCACCTTTGATGTCACGCTGGGGCTGGCTGCAAACACAAGTGGAATTTAAAGGTAAATGTCATCACTGTAGATAAAGGTAAACAACAGCACAGAATGACATTTCATTTAGATATAATGTCATAAAGATGAAATCATTGTTGTTGTTTTTTTACATCTAGATCTTGTGTGTTTTCCACAGTACTGAAATTATGTACTCCTAAAATTGTTAGCATACATAAAGACAAATTATATCTATATGCATGAACATTCACCCAATCACAGATAATTAAGGAAATAGAATGTGTATTCCTGGAGGTGCATATAGAGATACCAGCCAAAACATGAAATAAATGTTTACCTGGGAAATTAGATTGAAGCTGCTGTTTCAAGCCATAGATGAAGCTGCAACTTGACTTGCATGAAGAAGTTGTCTGAAAAAAGACACGTACTCGTACACATAGCTATAGTCTGATACATGACGAAAAATAATATATATGCCATGTGGTATAATAATAATATGGTATAATATATATGGTATATGCCAGCTGTCTGTGGATCAATGATGCACAATTGAAACTGAACCTTCCACTGTGAATTCAAATGTGATAGTAAAACTAATGTAAAGTGATGTTTGTATAGAAAACAATGTGTTTGCTCTATTAAAATGCCAATACAAAAACATTTATAACTAAACCTAATTATTTACATTCGCTATTTATAAAGCTGTTATAGGTGCCTTGATACTGATATTACCATTTATGGGGAATGTTTGTTTTAAAATAGCACTACCCCAATGATTACAATATTTTTGGAAACGATGCTAGTGAAAAATGTACATAAGAAACCTCATTTTCAGGGAATGTTTTATTCAACTGTAAAAACTATCGCAATATGTGTGACAAGTCTTTGAGCTGATGGATAGTCCAGTGAGCCTTGGCGGGCAGTTGGATGTTTACCAAATTTTATGATAATACAATTTAATGTAAAATGATAAATCATTTTCTAAACGCCGAGCACAGGTATAGTAATTATTCGATAATTTAACAGTATGAATAATTTGACTGTGACATAAGAAAGCTTTACTCACACAGGTGATGCGGCATCGCTCGAGACTGTCAAAGATGTAACGGCATGGCAACATGCACTGAAACATATCATATGTATGGCTGACAATTTGTTTGCTAGTCAGTTTTATTTGTAGGTTGCGGTTCATGGCAGATTAATTATTAACACATCTGACGGTTTGTAAATTGCCAGAAATTCATAGATTTAGGCTATTTTAGCTGTCATGTCGGTGTTGAAATTTATCAGTATGTGGTGTGCGGTCTCATAAATAAAATTTAAGAAACAATTTATTTACTTAATAACCGATTATTAAATATGATATGCAACTGTCAGTGGTAGTGCCTCGCTTACGAGGTTGAGTTCATTGAAGCAAGGAACAACGTCAACTGTGGACTGATAACGTCGGTCAGACACTGTCATTGAGAGTAAGACTAAGACTAGTGCGACAACGTCAATGATTGACAGCCAGACTGTCAGTGCGACAGTGGTGATTTGTTGACAACATTTTTTGAATAAAATCATGAAATATGAGAACTGACAATATATTATCGCATACCTACAAATGAACAACCATCTCACACAACTTACGCTAGTGCAGTCGCTGTTGTTTTTGCGACACTGTAATCGTGGTTTGTAGAACGAATACAAGGCCCACTCACTAGCGTCTTTTCTCTCGTAGGCGCCATGCTGGAAAGTAGTACAATATTACACGGTAGGTGGCAATATCACATAGAAATTACAAAAGTATCCACCTGGTGGAAGCACGTGTACTATGACGGTCCCGCGTCCGCCAAATCTCATTATATATAATTATAAAATATTATTATTTAGGCGCGCGGCAAATTGCCAGTGGTTTATTTGAAGAGTTGAAATGCCCCCAAACCCTCCCACCGAAATGTTATATCTTTGGAAAGCCCTATATCTCCCCGTTACGATAAAAACGGTCGTAGAGTTGTTAAGTTGAGCAGTAAGCTGGATTCCAATGTCATACAACGTCAACATAAAACAATAATAATAAAAAAATTGGCGTCTTAATTATTATTTCAATGGCTATGTAGCTATTTTATTTAACTGGAAAATGGTCGTGTCATACATTGTTGGAAAGCACGTTGTCTGTTTGTCTGTCACTGTTGGAAAGCACGGTGTACGAATCTGTGCATTATCCGTGAAAGAAAACATCAGTCTGTTAGGTGCATGTTCTGTCGCTCGCCTCACGCGTGCGCACACACACGCGCGTCTACACACATGAGCACGTCTATAATGGATTACTAAATATTATAATATAACATCTGTTTGATTTTGATTCGGAGGGCTGTTACATTGTTGGACACCTCTTTGAATTGAAACCTAAAACTGCTCCATAAAACATTATTAAATAGATTATACTGTAGACAATACGCCTAGTGTAGATCCATGACATTGCTGGTCAATGTAGCATAATGGTCTAAACTTTAAAAAAACCTATTAAGTAGACTTAGACCTAAGTAGATTGTGGAGCGAGATTATACTATAGGGTTCAGAAGGAATTAAACTGTGGAAGAAAATTTCTCAAAAATAATGTTGACGCACTCTAAGCTAATAGTGGCCTATGTATCACCTTAGGAAGTAAAACAAACATATGTAGACAGAGCGGTGTGGTGCGCCGGACAATATCTAACTGTCCTTGACCATTATTATCAACAGTCCCTACCTTCTGGAGACATGCCGCTTGACACTGTGCCCTGGTGACCGCATCTTTGAATTCGCTCGACGAGACGACGGCCAACATCAACGCAAACAGACGCAGCGTCTGCGGCAATGCCGTTCTTGCAACCATCTCAACTGGACTTGTCTTCCAGCGAACTTTACTTATAATTAAATGACCACCTATCTCCACTAACTGTACTGTCTCCGTACCGATATGCAGTCACCGAAGACTCACAGTAAGATTATATTATCCCGTTATAATATCTCTCTAAGTTGAAACCGCTTCTATCCTCTAAACACAACGACTGGACTGACGTTTGACAATGAATCACGACGGTGTATCTTCAACACTCTCTACCTAACAGCCAATCTGTAGACGCGCCGATCTCTACAACAACACCGCTTATTGTCTGTCATCCGCCAGTTGTTTGCGGGCGCGGTCGTCTATTGTCCTGTCCATGCTTGTCTCATCAAACCAAGTGTCTAACGGATTTGTGTGACTTTGAAGAACGGTAGTACCTTTGGTCAACGAGACACATTTGTGCTCACTCTACTAATGCTAACTCCGCTGAGCACAGTCGTAATCCGTCTGATGTCATCTTCAATCAATTAAGACAAATGGCTGCGCATTGTTTTACTGGGTTACGAATGCTAGCCGACGTAGAGACGTTGGTTCTGCTGTATGCCTATTTCAGTGCAAGTTCCCATTATAATATACGAGAACAATTCAGTATGGTTATTTAGGAGTAATAAATGATCGATGCACTTATACGATATGTCTATTTAAATTTGTATTCAGATGTTCCCGTTTCCCAATAATTATCTATTCGCATTGACTCTACCACGTCGGGTGTATAACATTCTGCTAGGTAGTCTTTCACGCGGAAACTGAATTAGGCCTACACAGAGGTTGTCAGTACCTTTGCAACTTCTCAACTTAATACAATGTGGCATCATGATTATATTACTTTGGCTATACTATTCGAAGTTTGAGGTAACCGCGAGTTATCTTAGTAGAAGTCCCCTATACATTCGATCAAATCACAATTTGGGCAGAACAATTTGTCGGAGGCACGTGCTGTGCTTTCGAGAACATTTACGGACAGGTTTCGATTATTAGACACAAGTGACACTTACATTGTTATATACAGAACATAATTGGGGCAAGAAATGTTATTGGAGACACGTGCTGTACATACTACATACCAGAACAACATATACGGACAGGTTTCGATGCAAGATGCAGAAAAGGTCCGACAGCAGTAGAAAACGGCTTAGTTCATCTGTAACGATTTCCGACAAACTGTCAGAACACCGTCTGAGTCGTCTCAACGATCATCTACCGCATTACGGGTTAAGAGGATGAGTGTGGTGTGCATTAAACCACGCAGAATGGATTTAATAAAACATGTAATAGGCCAAGTTGTGATGATAGGGTGGCGCGTTCATCCATTAGAACAATTCATCCTTCAAAGAAGATTCGTCTGCCAGAAGAGCAGTATTAGCCAAACTGCTGCTTTACTGCTCAGCGCCGACCCCGCTGTTGCCACCTCCGCTGTGTGCTCACATAATCCGTCTGATGCCTCGGCCAACAAAACAACCATCTATTGTCTATTGGGAAACAATCACGCACGCACATTGTTGTTCAGACAGTTGTGCTCGCAAACAAGTTCTAACTCTGCTGAGCACAACCATCGCCCAGTGTGGCTGTATTAAGGGAGTTGATTTGAAAAGGTTTACCGCCTTGAACGTCGTTTTCAATTGTTTATCCATTTGGTTATCACAAAGCACCCACCAACGCGCAACTGATTGGTATAATGAGTCTGTGGCTATTGGATTGCAATTGTTTTAATGCTAGTTCTCAACAAATCCACGATTATAGTTAATTCTTTACAGTACATTTATTAAATTACTACACATAAATAATATTTGACTCGTGGTTTTTTAATACTTTGGTTGCTCGTTTCTCTACAGATACTTCATAATATAAACGGGATGGCAAATGTTGGAAATATAGACATTTATCTAAAACCCATCTTGGACATACTTGCATGCATATACACAAATCTTGTTAAATGTGCAATCCAGACTGGGTAACAAACATTCCTTGCAAAAGAGGGGAGACATTTCATAGAAATTTGAGCAAAAACATAATTATCATTTATCTGATATGCACACAGATGGTATGACGTTTACTGCCGATAGTTGTTAGGAAAATACAAATAGATACTATAAAATTCAACAACCAGATAGTCAATGTTACCAGTGTTTCAAAGACCAGACTGAACAACATATTCAGAACTTTGCAAATATCATTTATTCATACATGAGTAAAGAAACAGTGATATGTCACTAGCATCAATATGCTACATGAACCCAAACCATTGCAGTAACTAGGTAAAATGAATAAAATAAAGATGTGTGGTTTACATACAACTTGCTTTATGAAGGACACCAGATTTGATACATTAACAACAATGATACATGACGCTTTTGCATCAGTTAACTGTGCTAATCCAACCCAATGATACATGCACACTTATACAGTATATAACCATATTTAATTACACATTAAAAGATAATAGTTATTTGCATATTGCCCCCATCCTAACAATATGATATGCATAATACTTAAGACACATTTCCGTAACAGTTAAGATACTATTTATGATCACCGGGAATACGGTCTTTTGGTTATTAGGTCGCTAAGTAAATACTGTGTAAACACAACTTGCCCACAAGAAAGAATGTCAACTCATTTAGGTGCATAACACTGAAAAGTAGCCTTCTGCCTGCATTCAGTGGCTATTCTTCATCGACAATAACACTACTACTTTTCTAAATCACTGCACTGCAACATATAATGAGGGAAGACCCGGTGCATACACAAGTTACATTACACCAGATCACAAAGAAGAATACACACAATGTTGGACAAGACAACTGGCCCACTGACATTATGTCATCAACCCACTTGTTGGACCACACACCTTAGAGGCATACAATGATTTCCGCTGGCCAACTGCTTTATGGGAAAACATAACACAGAATTCATAAGTACATATAGCATTCTCATTGTTAAAATATAACATCCATACCACAGTTTTACCCACTTTCTTGACATATCTAAAGGTCGCTTTTCATAGAAATAAACTATTGGTCAATAAAGTTTCACTGTAGAAGTGGAGAAATATAACATTTTCTTTAGATTATTTAGAGGTATGCACATTCTCGTTATATATATATATATATATATATATATATATATATATATATATATATATATAAACTACCACAATAAGAACTGAAACATGAAGTAGTATAGCTTTGTTAATTAAACTGTACTCCAACATTATTGAATTAAGAGTATTTGGGTATTGTAATAATACTAATACTGTACTAAAGTCCAATAAAGATGACAAATAAACAACTGCAATGAGGAATGAAATATGACATCATCGAGGTACCACAGAATTAAGAGTGTTGTGGTATTTTAATTACACAAATAAACTACCAATCAACACCATAACAGCTGGCCATTGAAAATCGTTGTACATTGCATTTCAACAAAATATATTTTAATGCAATACAAAACTACTCTACTACAACCACAAACAGTTTTCAAAGTTGTTCATTCTGAAACTTATGTAACTGGTAATGTTTTAATGATAACAATGCTCAAAATATATGGGTAACAATACTTCCCATAAAATACCCGAACAAGAATACCTAAAACAGTATATCTGTATACCATGTATATCTAAATAACATTACATATATACCCTGTGTCATATTCATAATAGGTACATAATAGATAATTAATAATATTTATGATTTGCAAAAGTATAATAATTGTTCATACAGATCACTGTAGCATTCAATTTATGCTGTCTGAATATCTACCAGTATGTTGTTTCAGGGAAATTTTGTCAAAATTAAATTGAAGCGATAGAGGGTACTGACGAATCAGAGATGGCAAAACTAAGTGTTGTTAAAAGTGACTGAACCTGCATCACCAATAACTGAAAGAAAACTGAAAGAAAATTATAAATTGAATGTAGGGTAGTAATCTTTGGCAAAATAAAAAAAATTGAACTACCCCCGGTACCCCTTAGCTGCCACGCTGTGGAATTATGAACCTGTCTAAAACCTGCTCCGTTGACCAAATATCTGAGCACTTGAAGTTATTATCTCTCTTCCGAAGCCAACTTGATGTCATCAATATCACCTTGTGGACTCCTGATACTTGTCAAAACACTGCTTATTCAGTATCATACGCCAGCACAGGGGCCAACCACCTCTCCACCGTGTCCAATTCCTGTTCTTTCCTCTTTGCATAGTCCACAACCTGAACACAGAACACAGAACACTCGTTAGGAACTGTATTTGCACATGTTATGTGTTCAGCACTGGTTCAAATCCCCTACTTGCATACATATTATAATTTAAACATGATAATTACTAGCAAAATGCCAACACAGTTAACATAATTTACAGATGAATATACAAAGAGACCGGTGCTGAATATGTTCTGAAATATGAGCATACACTTATGAATGGACAGGTCCTGGATATATAGCACTATAGAAATGCTAGTAATAATAATAGTAATTAATAATGGTTCACAAAGTTGAATATGTTTTTGTGCACATGTTACGAAAAACATCATTCATTGTTTGGCATAATTAATGTCGGTCTGACATTCAGCATGACCCTGTGAAAATGTGCCAGAGATACAAACTATGTAGTAAGAAAGTGTTAACATACAAACAATAAAATTACCCCCAAAACTTGTCAAAACAACTAACATACGGAGAATTTAAAAAACACAGACTACTCTTTTACTGAGGTGTCGTAGCTGAACCATTCAAAGTTGACGCCTGTGATGCAAACCATCTATGAGAAAAGTGCTAACATATCCGCACTCGAGCAATAAAACAAACCCTAAAACCAGTAAAACAAAACAATTATGACTTGAAAAAAAGAAGTGTTTCTTTTCTCCTGTGGGGTCACACCTGAGCCTCTGAAGGTTGGATGCCAGGTATGTAAACTATGAAAACGTCAACATACGTACAAACAACAAAAGAATTATTGACGTAAAAGGTTACCTGGTCCTTGCTGATCTTGCCTGTGGAGAAATAGACAGAGCGTTGACTGGCGAAGTAGAGGCCTGAGACGGCCGACGCGGGGTTCATGGCGAGAGACTCGGTCAGCTCAATGCCAACCTTGTCTGGACACATCACCTGCCACATCAGGTTCTTCTCCGTGTGGTCAGGCTGACTCGGGTAGCCGGGCGCGGGCCGGATGCCCTGGAGCATGGACAAGCAATCTTGTCATGTTTCTTTAGAATGGCCTTTGATGCAATGCTTTAATATAACATTATAACATATACTGCTGACATTTATGAACTTATATATATATATATATATATATTATATATATATATATATATATATATATATCAATCTAAAATACTTTAAGCACAAAGAAAATAATAAGCTAATAAATATATGTATGTACTATTTTAGATAATTTATTTAATATTTGATTTCTTATAATATGTAATAGTCCATGTAATAAAGTTTTTGCATTAATAACAGACTGGCACCACGATTAATTTTTTTTTAATTTATCTTTCGTTTTCCTTTCTCATAGAAATTTTGAAAAATACACATGCAACATAACTGCATCAAAAATACTCTTAAGATGTTACTTCTATCAAACATTGGTCTTGCAAAGTGACAGGTACACCCCAGTAGTAGTCTCACTTAACCGACTGTAGGTTGGCTGTGGAACTACGCCAAGAAGACAGTCTGGTGAGTCTCTCGGCTTTTGAATATTTATCTGTGTGATCTATACAATGCTGCCACCTCGTGGACACTGGTTAATCCTGTCGTAATTTCAATTTTTATAAACAACTGCAAATTTGTATTTCTATTTATTTTGTGTTAATATAAGTTTAATTTTGAATAGTTTTTATAATACAGCATTATTTGATAGAAAGGTATCCTTATTAAATTTGTATGTTATTCGTGTGGGGCTAAATAATGCTGCCACCTCACGGATACTGATTAATCCTGCCATAATTCTTATTTTATAAACAACTGTAAATTTGAAATTTTACTTATTTTTGTGTTAATATAACTTTAATGTTGAATACTTTTCATTGGATATCATTATCTTGTAAAAGTTTATCGTTATTTTAATTTTTATTTAATAGTTAGCCTGAGAGCCAATCAGCGTCTCTACCCTAATCTGGGGTAAGGCCATAACAAATGCAGAGCGTTTCTTTCCCCAGGCAGAGTTGAGGGGCTTAAAAGTGCTGCCAACTCACAGAGCCTGGGTAACCGAGGCTACCCCAGTAGCAGCATATTTTGGTTACAATATTTGGGCCAAAAACTTTTTTGAGCAGGCCAGTAACTTTTTAATCTACTGGCCCAGATGTCAAGGCCTGAACGTGCATGTATTCCCAGTCTGTGATAACAGCTAAAGGTAAGTTCTTATACAGCAGTATCCAGTCCTCACCACTGCTCTAAGCTCTTTATAAATTTTACTTCCCTGGCAGACCTGTTCAATCAGACACCATCTCGACTCTTCTGGGAACAATCCAATTACCTAGCACACTGCAATTAATGCACAAAGACTATTCATACACAAGTATTCACCACTGTTTACAGCCAGGTATTCATTCATAAAACTAATGAACTGGAGCAATGTAGAGCCCAATTTACAGAATTCGAGCCTGGGCTCTCTTAGTCGAAAGTCCGAAGCTCTACCCATGACCCACTGCACCACTGTTGGGTAACTGAGGCTGACAGGACATGGTACAGACCTGGTATCTGATGCGGAGGAGGTTCTCCGGGTCAAGATGCTCCTCGGAGCAGTAACCCCAGTATTCCTTCCGTACCCGCTCATGGAGCTCCTCCGCGAATGCCTGCAAAACAACCACGAATGACAACAACGACAACAACAACAACATCAGAGGTTGGAGATACTGGAAGCCACCATGTTTAATCTAAATCATAATCTAAACTGTTTCACAAAAATCATTAATTAAAATAAATAAAAAACATTTGTTTTAATCAAATATATAATAATTCCAGCTGCATGTTAGACAACACTAACCTACTTACATAACAAAGTTATTGTTTGCATCTCATATTGTGTCTACTTGAGTGCATTTAAAAATTTCCTTGACACTGAAAAAAATCACAATTATGTTTGTAATTCTGCATGTTTTCTGATGTTACAATGAGTTTCATTTTACAAATTTGCTACGTATTAGAGTACTATTTTGAAAGGTGCATTAACTATTGACATTAAAAAAATACTCAGTTATGATTATATCAGGCAATGCAGATAGGTCAGAACAGAGTACTGGTACATGACAATGGAACATCTGACTTCAAAATTGAAATGCATAATTTAGATTCAAAATGTCTACATTGTGACACAGGAGGTAACTGGCATAATGACACTCGAAGCTGTGACAACATTCTTCATGGCTAAGAGATGACAACCTGAAGCTAACATGTAAGATAATAAATAGATAACATGGACACAATTTTTAGGTGAATATGACCAGGACATACTAATTAGACTTCACTTTAGAACCAACAAGATCGATGTATTAGATATGCAGGAAATTTGTTCTACTCCATAACAGTTTGGAGTTCTCTTAATTAACAATACTAGATTCGTCATGCTGGTTGACAGAAGTAGGTAACATGGACAAATGTATAATTTTAGTATATGGTCACTCCCAGAGGTAGATTGGGACCAGATAGACGCTAATATAACCCAATAGCCTGGCTAAACACAATTTCTTTCAAGGTAAAATCCAGCAGAATAGGTTTAATGTATGAAAATGCAGTAGTAGCCATGGCAGTAACATGGACAACAAGTACCAGTACTGTGTTCTGACCCAGATAATACTACAACCACCATTTCACCATGTTGTTTGGTCCCACCCACCTCTGCCAGTCGATCACCCAGTGCCTTGGCCATGATGATGCTATAGTCATCAAACTGCTTCTCAAACCTGTGAACATAACAAAGATCATTGCTGAATTTACAGTTTCAACCTGCCTCTAATCTGAAAAATATGTCATTACTCTGTGCAAGTGATGTATCCCCAATGTTGCCGTTTATATATGTCACAATCAAATGCCACCTCCTTCAAATTTTGACCTTATCAACAAGTTGAAAAAAGCCAATCCTTCATATAGCAGAGCTATTAGATAAGACTCCCCCTGTGGAACCAAATGCGCACAGATCTCGCTCAATCTAAGATATCTCTTCGTTTAGTACGGTATCTGTTTTATGTTTTTATCCCATCCATGTAAGGACACTGTGTGTTGAAGAGGCCCAGCTCGGATGTATCAGCTCTGATATAACTGTCATATTGATAACTGCCTCATGTTTTTATCACAAAAATTAAAAACCTGACGCCAGAACAAAATGTATGTTGAAATGTGATCGTTTGGTGGACATATTGCTAGGCAATAGGTGATGTGATGAACAGGTCAACTATTCAGTTAATACGCTGACTGAAGTGATAAATGACTCACTTCTCACACAAGGCCTGGACACCGTGGCAGCTGACAGCGAACATGCCGATGTAGTCTGTGATGCCACTCTTCTGTGGAGCGATGAAGTCAGACAAACAGTAGTACGGCTCATCAGACGACGAATCCTTCTCAGCCTGAAATGAAATAAGTCATATATTTCTGTCTAGAAACGTGACTTGTATTAACGCATGAATTCTCCAGGCAGGTTTGATGATCTGAAATTCTAAAAACATTTATGCATGGTGTATCTTTCCAAAAGTCAAAAAACATTTATTTTATTTTCAAAAGTCAAAAATGACTCTCAAAGTGTTTGGTGCATTACAGTACCCAGTAAGTGTCAATGAGGAAAACATTAACATTACTATTGTTTGAGTATTGTTGGAAGCTTGTCTAAGTTTCAACTCAGTACACAGGTCGAGGCTAGACTGCTATGTTACATTTTACCGATATCTCTAGGACCCTTAGATCATCTGTTTCCAAACAACGTTTTGTTTCTAAAAACTAAGCTCAATATTGGCAAACTTGCTTTATCTTTAACTGTGCCAGCAATCTGGTATCAATTCCCTGTTACAATTAAATCTTCTGAAACTGTAGCCACCTTTCGTAAAAACTTAAAACATATTTGTTTGAAATTGCTTTTCCACCATAAATTTTCGGCGGTTCCCTGCTCCAATGATGACTTTTGTCTGTCCCCGTTTACAATTACACTAAATGATTTTGTTTGTTGTGCCTCTGAGCTTGAATTTTCAACGATACAGGTGCTATTGAAGTGTTACAATTACTATAATTACTACATCACCTGTTGTCGTAGGCCATGCAGAGTACCGAGGTAACTGTCATCTTCGTTGAAGAGTTTGATGTCGTCTCCAACACTACCGGCCTTGCAGAACGCAAGGACGCCTCGACACTCAAACAGTTTGTCATTGAGAATGTTCTGTAGCATCACTTGCGCATCTTCGTACAGCTTCTTCGCTTCAGCACCTGATGCCAGACAGACGGAAAGGAATAGATACTGTTGGTTGTTTCGATGGAATCTCCTGGTGGTCCTCTAAGGGAGATAGTTACTGGTTGGATGGAATCTCCTGATGGTCCTCTAAAGGAGATAGTTACTGGTTCGACGGAATCTCCAGGTGGTCCTCTTAAGGAGATAGTTAGTGGTTCAATGGAATCTCCAGGTGGTCCTCTAAGGGAGATAGTTACTGGTTGGATGGAATCTCCTGATGGTCCTCTAAGGGAGATAGTTACTGGTTCGATGGAATCTTCAGGTGGTCCTCTTAAGGATCACCAGAACACTCACAATTTTATGCCAATGTTTGCCAACCGTTAACAACTGCAAAATATCCATTGTTGAAAAAGACTGGTTTGACACTGATAAAATCACAGCTTCAACAAGACACAGTTGTTGAAATATTAATATATATCGAAAAAATTGAGAAAGGGGTCACCCACCAACTGTCTTGCACTTGAAGATCTTTGGGTAGCCTCGGTTGGGGTATTTTCCCCGCAGTTGCCACGTGTCGAAGAATGGCTTCCAGTCGATGTAGGGCACCAGACGATTGATGTCATAGTTGTCAAACACTCGTGTGCCCAGGAATGTTGGCACGACTACGAGAGGGCGAGAACAAAACACCACTTAATGTTTAACAATTCACCTTATGGTGTTACTTGAATGATCCACATGATAAGCAACATATTTAATTTAAAGCATTACCCTGATATGAATCAGACTATGGTAAACGTTGCGCTCGAATTACCTGTTCATACAAACTTCACTGCAGCTCTTATGGAAGCATTCAGCCATTCACCAATTACTGTGCAAAAGTGGTCCATCTCTGAAATCCATTGCATTTAGCCCTCAACTAAAGCTTAGCAGTACACCAGCTTACTGCCAAATGAACTGAACTACTAAAGATCATTGTTGACTTCTAATTCTGAATTGTGTATAAATACAATAATAGAATATTACAGTATATTTATGTTATGGAATGCAGGCGTACCTGGCGTTGGTTCTGATCTCCAGTCAATCTTGAACCCCTTCTCCCGGGCCATGTCAATTGATAGATAACAGCGATCCTACAAATAAACACGCAGTCTTATCTCAAGTTAATATTCTAGTTGGTTCTAGCTGTTTCCAGCACTTGGCAGGGTTTTATTACCTGACTTATCTGTATATAATATGGTTACAACGTTGTGATCCTGTGAGGTCTCATTGAACTAGTCAGTCTTTTTGAGAACATTTATGCAAAGTCGACCTTTCTACGCTGGCACTGAGTCTGAGGGTGGTCACGTCCAGGGCGCTTGTCATCCTCAGTGGTTCTTTTACATCCCAAATTGAGACTCACGAGGGATACACAGTTCCTAATGTTGAGAGCCAAGTTATAACCCCAAATATACCATGACTGCCATCACTGGGTATTGAAGTTGGGCCGCCAGCATGCTAGGTGGATATGCCAACCAACTATACTATCTGCACTTAACAAACAGTGTACAGGCAGTGTTTAAGTTCATAGAGAACATTAGAAATTCTAACAAACAAACAAAAACATTGTAACACAATTGTAATTCATACAAAACTAACTGGGATTTGTATACAGTTTTATTCTTTAGTCTCACAGAAGAATGTGATATTTAATATAATAACCTCCATATGTTATTATCTTACACACTATATTAACAACCCAATCTACAAAGTGAAGTTGAACCTCCTGTTTTGCTGAGATTAGTAGTAAAGAAACTAACAGAAATCCAAACAATTAACAGAATATTCAGAAAAACAGATGCTTGCTCTCTCTCCTCTCTCTCCTCTCTCTCTCTCCTCTCTCTCTCTCCTCTCTCTCTCTCGCCCTTCTTTCTCACTCTGTTTCTATCTCCTCTCTATCTCCCTCCCTCTCTCCTCTTTCTGTCTCTCTCCCTATCTCTTGCTCTCCTCTCTCTCTTTCCCCCTCTCCTCTGACCAGTCCTTGTACGTGTGCAGCACTCACCCTCAGGTTGTCGTAGTGGTCCTCTCTCACCTCCTCATATTCCTCCTTCAACTCATCCATGAATTCCTCCTTCAACTTCTCATTCAGCAGGGCTCCACACTACACATACCAAATCATCTATCAACTGGTATCTTGGCAGGGCTCCACACTATGCATGCAATAGAGTCGTCTCTCAATGTGTAGTTTAGCAGGGCTATTTTGAAATATAAAAAGCTTAGCAGGAATACACATGGAAAGTACACGTTCTCTCACTTAACCTTTTGACAGTAGATTTTTACACAGAACAAGTGAGTCGCAACAACCGACACCAATCACAAAGTCACTTAGTGGTCAGCGAATACTGACCACAACAACGCTTTTGGAGGCATCGAGCACGTGGACGACAGGGTGAGTGTAGCGGGGTGATATCTTGACCGCTGTATGCGCCCTGCAACATCAAACAACCACCGGTCATTGTGGCATCAGAGGAATGTGCCAGAAACATCACTGGTGAATTCAAAATCTACGTCTCTAGTATTAAAACATGTATTTATAAATAACATACTTAATTGTCTCCGACACTTCACAAGGTGCACTACATTTGGCATCATCCACTTTTCTTGCCAAAAAATGTTATGTAAGTTAATGACAGATGGATCATTGGGTGGGCTCAGTGCGCAGACACATGATATGATATTCCATTAATGACCACCGGTCAAGTAGTTGACCATTATTGTCATTGGTTTTCAGAGTTGCCTTTCTTTAGAATCAGTGAGTCCATTACAGGTTAGTGAGGTTACACATTTACCCCCTGTGTGTGATCTTTTACTCCCCTGGCATAGACACCAGACAGTACGGACCACCGGCTTTTAGTGTCTCTTCTGAAAGACATGTAATGTGAAGTGAATGAAATTGCCTAAGTTTCGAAACGGCAGCAGGTGGGATTGAACCACCGTCCCCTCAATTGACAGTTCAGTGGTCTACTGCGCGACCACCGCTCCCCACATATGGTACAGTATGCAGTATTACTTTTACAGTATTTTCGGGGTATTATGTTAAATGTTAATCAGTCGAATTTCTTTTTAGTGCTTGGTTTACTGGCCTATTTCTATGTTCATTGGCTTCCTTTGACCATTGACCTCTGACCTACCAAGTGACAATGTGTCTACAAAAACACAACTGCCAATGAGTCATTCACCTGTTTCAGTCATTCGACAGATAATGCCCCAGTTTATTGCCCCATGAGTAGGGGTAACAAAGTTACATAGATTAGATATACACAACTTTAAAATATAAAGGTCCTTTGAAAATGGTGACAATTTACTACTACAATTACTTGTACAGAAAATGTCGTTCAGCGAATACGCACTTAGAGGTGGTGGCTCCCCCTATCATCAGCGGAATGTGTAACCCAGCTTTGGCCATCTCCTTAGCGACATGTACCATCTCATCAAGTGACGGTGTGATAAGACCGGAGAGACCAATCACATCTGGAGAAGAACAACGGTATTATGTTTCCTGCATAATTTTATATACAAATTCAGTCACAATGATAAACATCATTTGGGTATATTTGCGATGAAATAGTACTGCAATTAGACATCTTGCTATCTGCACTGATTCATAAGGAAATAAACAACATTGAGGGCTATAAGCACTGCATCATATGCATGCATGCATACATGAATTTGTTGCAGTATTCTGCTTTAAACACATGCATCCTTAGCGTCTGTTTGAACATTGATAGTGTTCCATTAAACTCTGAATCAGCAGCAAATTCCATAGTCGAGGTCAAATCATGTTGAAGGAACGATCACCAAAACTAACAAGTTTTGTTTGTGGTACTTCTAGACTATGTTGGTGGGACAAATGTATACGCCCTGCAGAGCATTGTCTCCTCAGCATGTTCCCCAGATACAATAGTGCAGTGCCATTCAGACATCGATACGTAACGCACGCACGCACGCACGCACGCACGCACGCACGCACGCACGCACGCACGCGACGCACGCACGCACTGTCCAGAAAGGTATCACCGAAATATGTATGTACACTGTCACGAGATACCCCAACTGATCCCAGCAGGGAGGGTACATTTGGACATGCTGCCCAGCAGCAACCTATGGACTCTAGGGGCAGTACCCATGTGGACGGTAATTAGCATATAGAGTAGTGGACCTACCAGTGTTTATAGTGGACCAGTCGAGGCTAGGGTCAGATCAGTAAGCACACACAAAGATCTGTAATAAACAGATTTGAACATGACAAGTTGTTTGTATTAATATATATTATAGTATTAAATAAGCAATACCCTTACACACCCAGCAAAACGTGGCATATTCACCTGCTTTCTCTTCAATGGCCGACTTCAAGATCTTGTCACATGGGGTCATCACTCCAAGGTCAACCACCCTGGTGGCAGGAAAGCACTTTTGTGATTGGTTGCTTATAAACATTAGCACTTGGCAATTCAGTGATCTCAGCACACATAGTAACTTGATATGTCTATAACATCAAATAATTTTAATCTGCGATCAGCCAATGTGCACACCATTTTATAACAAAATCATAGCAGGAACTGATTCGGTCTCTTGAGAATATTGCAATCAGAGAATCTTTGCATATACAAAATATACACATGCAGTCATATTGTTCTAATCACAGTTAACATACCGTTGAATCAAGTATGTTAAATCCAAACTCAGTGAAAGGAATGAAATACTGCCTCATACAGTGGAACCTAACCATTGAAGTGAGTGTGCCAGCCACGGTTTGATTGTTTTCATTTTATATTACGATCTTATGAATACAACGTGCATGTCGAAGGTTAAACGCATGCCAATTTATGTTTGGTTACCTCACATTACAAATTACTGCTCTGGCAATTCAAGGCAGAGGTGCAGGCACCCTCCCTCTAAGATCACACATGGGACTGAGCAAATGTGACCTGATTAGCAAGTGACCTGATTAGCAAGGTGACTGTGTTAGCAGGACTAATTTACAACCCTTTCTGTTTAGATCCGAGACTATCCTAGACGTGGCTGTATTGCTGATTTGACAATAAAGCATTGTTTGACTGTAGGTGTATCGGACCTTACCTGTAGTTGTTACATCCAAGTACAACACCCACTATGTTCTTGCCGATGTCGTGGACGTCTCCCTTGACTGTCGCCATGATGATTGTGCCAGCATACGCGTCATTCTGTCAGGCAATTAATTCATGTCTTCATCATAAACACTGCTCATGATACAGTTCATTATACGTATAGGAATATCTTAGACAACACACAGTTTACACTCTTCATAATAGATTACTGGTGCCGTGGCTCAACTGGAGTTCTTAGTGCTCGCCTTGTAACTAAATGGTATTGGAGGGAAAGTAAGGGGAGAAAGAGAGAGTAGAGAGAAAGGGAGGGAGGGAGGGAGGGAGGGAGGGAGGGAGGGAGGGAGGGAGGGAGGGAAGGAAGGAGAAGGGGGGGAAGAGAAGGAGGATAGATAGGCAGAGAAATTGAGTGAGAAGAGAGAGGTATCAAGGGATAAGGGAGGGAAGGTGGGATAGGGTGTTTGTGTGTGTGTGTGTGTGTGTGTGTGTGTGTGTGTGTGTGTGTGTGTGTGTGTGTGTGTGTGTGTGTGTGTATGTGTGTGTATGTGTGTATATGTGCGTGTGCGCGCGTGCGTGTGCTTGCAAAGTTTGATATAATCTAGGAGACTCTCTGTCACAGAATCAACAGCTCTGCCAGTGACACAAGGGGTGTAGATACAACAGCATAGAACTCCAAAACTCTGTCGTTTAACCCCGCCAGCACACACCAAGTTGTTGCACTCTGTGTCTTTCAGGTTGGCCAATCTCTCCTCCTCCATGAACGGGATCAGATGTCCCACCGCCTTCTTCATCACTCGGGCTGACTTGATCACCTGAGGGAGGAACATCTTCCCTGACCCAAACAGCTCTCCCACTGTAGACATTCCCTGCAAGCATAAACACGACACACTCAACAGGACGTAGTGGTAAACCACACATACACAGTGTGTGATTAATTTCTAACAAATTAACATTGTTACCACGTAATGCACTTGAAAAGTATAAAACAACTTCATAGGTTAACGCATACGGGAGTTTGTCTGTGCACTGAATTGACTTCTGTCTCTGGGTTTGGTTTCTGTTGGTTTGTCGTGGCATGTCTGTTTGTAGCAGGCCCACATGGAAACAGTTTGACGTATGGTAGAACCTTGTTTTGTGGTCACCTTTGGAAATACAGCCAACTTGCAATGAAGTTTTATTGTACATGTTTCTATTCAACTCGATTCTCCTGGTGTCCTCCCGCTCTATCTGTTCGCATCGCGTTCATGTTTTCATTTAAAAGTGTGTAAATGTGAATCTATCAGAAGTATGTTTCTCACAGTTAAATCACAGACAACAGAAACGAATGAATTAAACATCATGTCGGACACACGTTGTAGTGTATATACTACCACTTGTCGTGTATATATACATGTATATATATATATACATATATATATATATATATATGTATATATATGTATATATATATATATATATATATATATATATAATATATATACATATATATATATTGGAAAGTGACTGGTAATCATTTAACAAATTCAACTATTCTTAAATTCACATTTCCCCTCACTATAATACATGCACTGGGATTCTGTAAACACTCAAACAAATGTGAAATTCTAGGCAGGTTACAGATGCACATGGATATGGACATGAATACATGAATGTGAGACCATACCGTCATGAGAGGTCCCTCGATGACATGCAATGGTCTCGGGTAAGTCTCGGTGTCTAGCCTTGCTTCCTCCGTGTCTTCAATCACGTACTTGTCTATCCCCTACAACAGCACAGTTGGTCAAACCATGTCTCTAGCCAGTGGTCAATCTTTACTTCATAAATCAGCAACTTCCAAAAATTACCAACCTAGCAGCAGGCTTACTGGGGGAAATGTGACTAAGGTACAGTATGCAAGTGTAAAAGCGCATTTTTTTAACAGTTGTATAACTGCCCCAGTAAAGTATATGGTCAAACAGACCAGTGACTCAGAAAAAAGCCTGACTTGATGGCAAAACAGGTGAGGTATATTAGATCATTGTGAAACAATTTATTTTAGAAAACACGCACATTCTTTCCACTTATGGTCAGTGTTTGAACTGTTTCATACAGACATACTGTAAAATACATTAAATGCCAATTCAGACTTTCCACTTAATCAGCGAACAAATGGTTGTTTTAACACAACATTCAGCTATTATAATATAAAATCTGAATGCAATAAATAATGAATAGAAACGTTTTCATTTTTCAAATGGTGACAAATGTGTACTACTCTTTTGATAAAGATTCAAAAGTATTTAGAAAATAATGACATTGCTGATGGACACATGTCTGGGTTGTAGATAACATTGGGAGAGGAGTGGGAAGTAGGGCTACCTTGACGAGGGAGTGAGCCAGTCTCTCCGCTACTGTCCTGTTCCTCCATTCATCCGTCGCCACTTGGGCTGTTCCTACTGCTCCCAGGGTCTGGGGACAGCATCGGAAGAAACAGTTCACATTACAGTCAACCGGTCTAACAACTTATAACAGTACAGTTCTTATAAACCCATCCCTGCATGTTCGCCTTTATTATTTAAAAAAAAACATATTTAAATGTTCATATTAAATATAATATTCATAATTCTACCCAACAAAATGCTGAATTAAAACTGCCTCCCAAACTGCTCTTCAAATCCCTAAAACTCTGTTTGGGGAAGGATTTGTATTATATGTACCCCGGGGTATATCACGCAGTCATAAATAAGACAAATGTTTCTGATGCGGTCGTACAGAACCTTTGATGAAATTGGTCACAAAGCAAATACTATTGAAAATCGAAATAACACATAACAATCATTTTTAAACACGAATGTTAAGGTTTTATATTCCGTATCGTTTTCTGTAATGGTGTTGTGCTTTTCATTACGATGTGACTTTCAATGAAATTAAATAACACAAGCATTGCAGACGAGAGAGTTGTTACAACAGGGGAGAGAGTTGGTACAACAGAGGAGAGAGTTGGTACAACAGAGGAGAGAGTTGGTACAACAGGGGAGAGAGAAAACTGGAGAAGGGAAAGAGAGAGGGACAAATAGATATATGTCCCATGTAACAGCCGCTGACTGTTATTTCCCTGTGTTTACCTGTGCGTACTCGAGAAGTTTCTCCGTTCCTTCTGGGTCTTTGTTCCACAGCAGGTTCTCGCACATTTCCAGCAACTTAGCATCGATGTCATCGTAGACAGGCAGTGCCCCGGCATTCACAATGCCCATGTCCAGGCCAGCCTGTCAACCAATGGGTGTCTCAGAATGAACTTTAATGTCCAGTCCTTAGGACAATGCAAACTGTCTTACATCATTCTCTGGCAAACCTGTTCACTTGGACGCCATCTCGACTTCTATGGGAAGTGTTCAGCCACATTGCAATTATTGCACAATAATACCCATACCACTATATGTTGCCAGGTACACATTCATGCAGCTGACTGAACTGGAGCAAGGCTGAATGAACAAATTTGTTCAAGGTTCAAACTAACGGTATTTTGTCAATTCCTATTTCTACAAAACATGTGTTCTTTCAAACATGTATTCACCACTTTCCTGAAATAAACAATCTATATATCTTTCTGCCAGGAGTCTTTCAGATATATTTGACTGTTTTCCACGACATACAGTGGTATACAGTAGTCCACGAAACCATCTAGCGATGCTTCAGGCTTCTGCCAATACGCTCAATGTATACGAATGAAAACTTTATTCAAACAACCAAATTCACCACATGCTGGACCTTTCCAATTCACACAACAGTCAGATTTCCAAAGGATAATCTCCATCCACCCATCATACTGGTTTCTCTGTTATATTGGAACTTCAGTAAAATTTGCTGAATCGATAAGATAAATCTGGGCCAATAGTATTTGCTGATTTAGTTTCTTACCTTGATGGCGTGAAAGAGGAAGACTGAGTGCATGGCGGCCCTCACTCTCTCCTTGCCACGGAAGGAAAACGAGAAATTGGAAACACCTCCACTGACACGGGCATGAGGAAGGTATTTCTGTGATTGAAGAAACCAAACAAAGTTGTACACACTATTTGTGAGAGATTCTGAATAATTGAACTGCTATATAAAGAGAAATATACTGTGGTGATTCCTTCTCAATTAATAGCTGTTTTGGATTGTTAAATTATATACTGTATATAGGCATTCTATGTATTTGATGTATACAACTGGGATCAAACAGTATATTTTTGCAGGCACCGAATGAGTTATACATGAATTTGTAAATTATATTCATTGCAACATATTGTGTGTATATCACATGTACCCATATAATAATAAATAAAAATTAATCAGGGCCAACAGTGCACATATTTCTATCAACTCTGTACTGTTTATATGTAAGTAATGGGAGCAACATTGTTGGCATCTCTCCTGAAAGACACAGGCAATGTGAGGTGAACAAAATTGCACAAATTTCATAATTGTGACAGGTGGAATTGAGCCACCAATCCATCGAGCATTGTTTCCCATTTTAATGACGGCAACACAACAACAGCTCTGGTAAGAGAAAATAAATGTTCCAACCGTATCACTGCATGTCCCTTGAATAGGTCGTGAGAACTGACCTTAATGAGTTTTATTCCTTCGATGAACTCAACGCCATAGTTGTCGTGTTCTTGCATCCCCGTAGCAATGGTCAGGATGTTTGGATCGAAAACAATGTCGTTGGGATTGAAGCCGACTTTGTCCACCAGGATATGGTACGAGCGTGCACATATCTCATACTTGCGATCCCCAGTTGCAGCCTGGTAGAAGAATGGCACAGTAACATGGGGTAATGGACGATATACTGATTTAACTGACTTAGTAATAACTTTAACGGGCCAGTATATGTATATCAGACAAAATCCAACCTATCTAATATTCTGGTATAACTGACTTAGTAATAACGTTAACAGATATAGAGTAGAACCTGTCTTCAGCGGCCCCCGCGACGAGCGGCCACCTGCTATGTACGGACAGTGTTCCGATGTCCCGATCACTTTTCAACGGAAATATCCCTGAGATGAGCGGTCACCTGGTGGACGCGGACAGCGATTTTTTGTTATTTTTAACCTGTTAGGGCGGACAGTTAACTTTATTTTGATAAATATATTTCAATAATATTTAAAGATGGCGGCGACAATTTCATGTTCGGTACAATGGATGCTGGGAACGGAGAAAGCGCACGGTATCTCGACCCACAACTGGTGACACATTTAAATTTACAGCTGCTCGCAATCGATTTATCCACAGTTATTTTATTTTTCTCCAAGTTTCTAGTTATGTTGAGCGACAACAAACGTAAGATAGGCCTACTGAGTTTATATTTAATTTATACCTTTTTAACCACAAAACTTTTCTACTTAGATTGTCTTTACATGCACGTGTAATAATCAATCATTATTAAATTATTAAATACTACTTATATGTGTTCCTGACTGTACCTGGCCGTCTTCATCGAAGGCCATACTGATGATGGCGGCTCCGTATCGTTTCACAGTCTTGGCCCGTTTGATGAATTCCTCCTCTCCAGCCTTCAGACTGATACTGTTGACCAGACACTTGCCCTGCGTACACTTCAACCCCGCCTCCACCACCTCAAAGTTGGACGAATCCACACAGATGGGCACCTGAAGACACACCAGTAAAGAAAATGTTTTAATCAGTGTTTATGCTTTAGATTAATTTATGGATTTATATTATATATTTATGTATACAGTTTTAGTAAAGGTTTTCATTTTCTATTAATTTATATAATTTACATACCAAGTCTTACATACTATACATTTTAAAAACAGTATTTAATTTAGTTTAAATTAATTTATATACAAACATTTACTAGTACAGCGGTGTACATCCTAAAACAAAAAATTTATATGATTTATATTAATTTATATAATTTACATTTCTATTTATTTTATTAATATACATTTAGTATATTTCTTGTACAGCGCACCGATCCACCATGCGGGAATTAACGCTATATAAAAACTGTATTATTGTTATTATTATTATAGGCAAGTTCTTATATAGCGCAGTATCCAGTCCAAAGGACCGTTCAAAGCGCCTTATACTTTACTTCCCTGACAGACCTGTTCACTCAGACACTGTCTCAATTTCTCTAGGAAACATCCAGTCATATGCTACAATTAATGCGCAAAGGCTGCTCGTACACATATCCACCACTGTCTATAGCCATGTGCTCATTTATACAGCTGAGTGAACTGGAGCAATGTAGAGTGAGAAAACTTGCCCAATGTTTTAACATTGCAGCACAAGATTTGAACCAGGGTTCTCGTAGTTGAGAGCCCGAAGTTCTACCCCTGAGCCATTGCGCTCATTATATTTAGAAATACCTACAACATTCAATGAGTGTGGGACCAGGGGCTGGTTTCACTATGACAGAGAACTGTTCAGGAAAATTCATCCTTAACAAAATACGGTATTAAATAAAAAACAAATTCTAAACACAAATATCCCTTGCTATATTACCGTCCTGGTGGTGACAGTTTCAGGTATTTTAGATCGCTGTTAAGGATAACAATTTATTTAAAACTGCAAAATTGGATTTAAGAGCTCTTAACAAATGAAATGGTGGTCTTTAGCCAGAATTGTTTTCGTATTCAATGAAAAAGTGCCTATTAGTGGATACACTGTTTCAATGGATGCCAGTTATGTGAATCACAGCCATTATTGGCTTTTCAGTGACAAACCAGTGTTGTTTGAGTCCTTTATTAAATTCTGATCCATTCCATTTATATCATTGATAGTCATTAATATAGGCCCCTAGTCATGGAATCATTAGTTAATCTAATGGCCAGTTGCCCATCTCTTAATTACACTCATCTTAAAGTTCTATTCACCTATCTTGACCAGTCTGTCCAGTCTTCAATTATAGAAATGCTTCAAATATACATAGCAAGTAATTAGCCACATCATTATAAGAATATAGTGACATACATTTCTGGTATTTAATTTCTTCCAAACCATAACGTTATGTGTGGTGCCTCTATTTCATATCAGCCAAAATGCCTCGTAAGTTTGATCAACGAAATCACCAACCCTTGAAACATCTGGCTCGGACGCAATGAAGTTCAGAAACTTTGTCATGCACTGTTTTCCATCCAGCATGCCGTCATCCATGTTGATGTCAATGATGTTGGCTCCGTTATCGACCTGCGCTTTGGCAATGCTCAGGCATTCCTGCAAAAACAAATTAAGTATAGCGATGTGTCTTGCTTGTTGGTCATATAGAGATACCTCTATTCAAATTATTTCCTTGTTTAACATAATTTTGTGATAATGCAGCTAGTTTGATGAATAATAAAGTGTTATTGTATTGTATTGTTTCTACAAGTTTTCTATATAGTTTTCTTAAAATCATCAGGCAAAATATTGGCTTATTAAAGTCTTAAACAGGAATCAGTCCAAGTGAATTTTTTAATTGGAATTTTTTTATTCATTAAAATATCAAGTTGAAAGAATAAAGTGTTCAATTTTTTTTTATTTCACAACTAATTATTATTTTTTACAGTCGCGCCTCTTCGTAACGTGACTCATTATAATGCGTGTTGGATATAACATGATCGAATATTTCTGCTGCCAGGGGGAAATGGGTTCTACACGTAAAAGTAACGCTGTAATAACTGTCAGTTATTTTACAAAGTTCTCGTGGCTGTCTTGTACAGGTGTATCTTAAAACAATTTGTTTCCAACAAAATAAATTTAACGTAGAAGTACAACTGTGTTGCTGAGTTCATTGTTTGTTGTGTGCTCTGGCACCAATCCGACTGTCTATGTCACACCGATCTGTTGTGTCACCGACGCTTTGTTTGTGTGATGATTTCTCAACTGTTTGTTTAAAACGTGACCATTTCATTTGATTGCATTTAATTAACTTTAGGAACCATAAGTTTGGTGTAAAGAATTGTTTGTCTTGCGCCAACATCAATTGTGTTTGTCTCCTGCCAGTTTGCTGTGTCTGTGTCTTAGCCGGCTTGTAAACTGCAATGAAATTGTTTACAAATTGGGGGGGGCCAAAGAACAATATGATACTAGACTGAAATGGCAGGCAAACAGTGCATAGCAAAAGTTGTTTTCAATACGTCTACAGAATTTTTTTTTACTTGTGCACCAAAATATAAAGTCATCAATATTCAGCATGGCAATTGTGCAATCTAAATTTGTATTTTGGGATTGATTGAAAGACAAAACTAAGCAAATGGTGAGCGTAATTATTACAGGTTCTAATATTTGGCTAACTTTGCCAGCTGAAAGCTAGGTTATTATTTTAGACCAGGAACAGCAGAATTGTATTATTGCTCAGTTCGCATCATCAGACGAAGCGTGGTGATTCTTAATTTATTTTAAAACTGTAGACCATTCTTGAGTTAGACCGTGCAACCAGCACATTGACTTCGATTGCTTTTGTGGCGTTTTTTGTGGTGGTGGCGCCTCTGATATGATATCCTGTATATCGGTGTACCATTTTGTGGACCTGCCACATTATGCCGAGGTGCGACTGTATTTTATTTTACTCACATCGACGTTTCGACCATCATCGGTGGACTTCATCATGTCAATGTGAGTAAACAATTATTAGTTGTGAAATAAGGAATTTATTTGAACATTGGAAACATTTTGTCTATGCCAGTCAGTGAATGAAGGAATAAAATAGTTCGTTTCTCTAACAGAAACAGAAATGACAGATACTCCAATGAGTATTTCTATTGATCTCAAAGATATTCACTTTCATAGTAGTTTTTGTGGTAACAACCTATGACACATGCAATCAAGCATGTGAGAAATACATGACCAGGATAAAACATTGAATTCCTATTAATTTTTGAGATGCTAGAAAATTGTCCTCTGACTGTACACAAATATAAAATGCGCCCATGCAATAATTATTGCCACAATTCAGTCAGTTGAAAAATGCAAGTGCCCCAGCGTTACCTCATACTTCCCCTCCTTGATCAGGCGGCAGAATTTCTTTGACCCAGCGACATTGCAGCGTTCACCAATGCTTAAAAACAGGGACCCTTCCGTGGACTTCATTGGCTCTAGACCTGCAGACACACCTCCTAGCTGTAGGCAACTGAAGGTACAGAGCTACCCACACTCCCAAACTATATGCATCTATATATTCCAAGGTACGCTCAGCAATGCTTGTTGCTCTAGAGAGGCATTTTGCAAAAGAATTGAATAAATCACATTCTTACAGTTGCTGTCCTACTATATATGCAGCTTTGTGAAATTCCCATCTGACTCATATGCTGATGAAACAAAATAACTCACACATATCTAATTAACAAACTAACTTACATTAAAAACATGCCTATCAGAAACAAAGATAAATACATTATTTTTTACTTAAAACATGACCAGTTAACACCATTCCATTTCTGTAAGTTATTTTTTGAAACTGCCAATGAGGTAAGTTGTGGTTGTCATTCCTCCACCTGACTGTACCTGATAGTTGGAAGACGTCTTCATTTAGGGTCTGCGGGGGTTTCCTCGGAGGATATTTTGCTGCGAGCTGGGCAATGGCTCTGCAGCGGGACAAAACACAATCAAGGAGGAATTCAGGATATTAGCTGAAATGTCTATTCACCAGATAGCTGAAATGTCTATTCACCAGATGGCGCCACACACCAACATGTTTTCAATTACAGTTGATTGCTTTATGTTACGAACAGTTGATTTATGTCCATTATGTTAAACATCTGGTATGAACCCAAAAAGTAGCAAGAACCCTTAACAATTCAAAACAAACAAAAAGAAGCAACATTTAGCATACAAATTGCAGAGTAATCACTGAAAGTTTGGAATCGTTAATATATAGATGCATGCAATTACTAGCTCTATCTCAAGAGGAGGAAATTTGAAAAAAAAGCGTTTCTGCAATACTATTATAAAAGTTAAATATCATGCCAGGGCTCGAAATTCGTCAAATTATCTAGTTGAAATGTTCACTTGTCTGTGCAACAACTGATTTGTCCCATGAATAAATTAATTTCAAAACCAACTTTTCTGTAAGTAAATTTATTTCTGCCAATTTAAATAACTTTTGTCACACTAACATACATAGCCCATATGCACTAGTATGATGATACTCTAACATAGTTACTCTAACATACGTAGCCCATATGCACTAGTATGATGATACTCTAACATAGTTACTCTAACATAAGTAGCCCACGTGCACTAGTATGATGATACTTTAACACAGTTACTCTAACATATGTAGCCCATATGCACTAGTATGATGATACTCTAACACAGTTACTCTAACATATGTAGCCCATGTGCACTAGTATGATGATACTCTAACACAGTTACTCTAACATACGTAGCCCATATGCACTAGTATGATGATACTCTAACATAGTTACTCTAACATATGTAGCCCATGTGCACTAGTATGATGATACTCTAACATAGTTACTCTAACATATGTAGCCCATATGCACTAGTATGATGATACTCTAACATAGTTACTCTAACATACGTAGCCCATATGCACTAGTATGATGATACTCTAACATAGTTACTCTAACATACGTAGCCCATGTGCACTAGTATGATGATACTCTAACATAGTTACTCTAACATATGTAGCCCATGTGCACTAGTATGATGATACTCTAACATAGTTACTCTAACATACGTAGCCCATATGCACTAGTATGATGATACTCTAACATAGTTACTCTAACATATGTAGCCCATGTGCACTAGTATGATGATACTCTAACATAGTTACTCTAACATATGTAGCCCATGTGCACTAGTATGATGATACTCTAACATAGTTACTCTAACATACGTAGCCCATATGCACTAGTATGATGATACTCTAACATAGTTACTCTAACATACGTAGCCCATGTGCACTAGTATGATGATACTCTAACATAGTTACTCTAACATACGTAGCCCATGTGCACTAGTATGATGATACTCTAACATAGTTACTCTAACATACGTAGCCCATGTGCACTAGTATGATGATACTCTAACATAGTTACTCTAACATATGTAGCCCATGTGCACTAGTATGATGATACTCTAACATAGTTACTCTAACATATGTAGCCCATGTGCACTAGTATGATGATACTCTAACATAGTTACTCTAACACATGTAGCCCATGTGCACTAGTATGATGATACTCTAACATAGTTACTCTAACATATGTAGCCCATGTGCACTAGTATGATGATACTCTAACATAGTTACTCTAACATATGTAGCCCATGTGCACTAGTATGATGATACTCTAACATAGTTACTCTAACATATGTAGCCCATGTGCACTAGTATGATGATACTCTAACATAGTTACTCTAACATATGTAGCCCATGTGCACTAGTATGATGATACTCTAACATAGTTACTCTAACATATGTAGCCCATGTGCACTAGTATGATGATACTCTAACATAGTTACTCTAACATATGTAGCCCATGTGCACTAGTATGATGATACTCTAACACAGTTACTCTAACATATGTAGCCCATGTGCACTAGTATGATGATACTCTAACACAGTTACTCTAACATATGTAGCCCATGTGCACTAGTATGATGATACTCTAACACAATTACTCTAACATATGTAGCCCATGTGCACTAATATGATGATACTCTAACACAGTTACTCTAACATATGTAGCCCATATGCACTAGTATGATGATACTCTAACATAGTTATGTAGATGAAGACATGGAGATTGTATTGTGATGAAAAAATAAAGAACACCTACTAGTGTTGAACTGCCGATATGATCTCGTTTTGTTTAGTTTTGTGCTTGTTTACTGAGAGAAGTACATTTACTGAAGACATTTACTATAATTATGTGAAATGTGTTAGAGAGCAGACAATTAAGTAATGATTACAAATCCTGTCTGCAAACAGCCAAGTTGTCCCATGGACAACAAGTAGTAGCAATTTCACTTGTCCGGTGGCAAATCCAGCTGTCACGGTCTAGTGGACATGCGGTATTTCGAGGCCTGCATACATTGACTGAGTTAGTCTTGGTCTATAAAAGAGATGAGTGAGAGATAGATACAGACGGAGAAAGAGATGGAGGGAGGCAGGGAGAGAGAGGAAGGGAGAGAGGGACGGAGGGAGAGAGGGAGAGAGGGAGAAGGGAGAGAGAGGGAGAAGGGAGGGAGAGAGGGAGGGAGGGAGGGAGGGAGGGGGAGAGGGAGGGGGAGGGAGGGAGGGGAGGGGAGGGAGATAGGGAGGGGAGGGAGGAAGGGAGGGAGGGAGATAGGGAGGGAGGGAGGGAGGGAGGGAGGGAGATAGGAGGGAGGGGGAGATAGGGAGGGAGGGGGGGATAGGGAGGGAGGGGAGGGAGGAGGGAGGGGGGGGAGGGAGGGAGGAGGGAGGGGAGGGAGATAGGGAGGGAGGGAGATAGGGAGGGAGGGAGGGAGATAGGGAGGGAGGGAGGGAGGGAGGGAGGGAGGGAGGGAGGGAGGGAGGGAGGGAGGGAGGGAGGGAGGGAGGGAGGGAGGGAGGGAGGGAGGGAGGGAGGGAGGGAGGGAGGGAGGGAGGGAGGGAGGGAGGGAGGGAGGGAGGGAGGGAGGGAGGGAGGGAGGGAGGGAGGGAGGGAGGGAGGAGGGAGGGAGGGAGGGAGGGAGGGAGGGAGGGAGGGAGGGAGGGAGGGAGGGAGGGAGGGAGGGGAGGGAGGGAGGGAGGGAGGGAGGGAGGGAGGGAGGGAGGGAGGGAGGGAGGGAGGGAGGGAGGGAGGGAGGGAGGGAGGGAGGGAGGAGGGAGGGAGGGAGGGAGGGAGGGAGGGAGGGAGGGAGGAGGGAGGGAGGGAGGGAGGGAGGGAGGGAGGGAGGGAGGGAGGAGGGAGGGAGGGAGGGAGGGAGGGAGGGAGGGAGGAGGGAGGGAGGGAGGGAGGGAGGGAGGGAGGGAGGGAGGGAGGGAGGGAGGGAGGGAGGGAGGGAGGGAGGGAGAGGGAGGGAGGAGGGAGGGAGGGAGGGAGGGAGGGAGGGAGGGAGGGAGGGAGGGAGGGAGGGAGGGAGGGAGGGAGGGAGGGAGGGAGGGAGAGAGAGAGAGAGAGAGAGAGAAAAGCCAACTCAATTTGGAAGCAATTTAAATGCTGAAATATCCATTTGTTGTAGTTGTAGGCGTCACCTACTTGATGTGCGGGGGCGTGGTGCCACAGCAGCCTCCAATGATGTTGATCAGTCCATCCTCTAAGAACGGCTGCAAGCAACAGATGGACACATACAACACTTGCTAGACATGTCTAGTTGACTCACACCGCCTGCTTCATGTGTACACCCAGTCTTGCTTAAACAACCCTCGTTCTACTGCATGATTTCACTGGGAAGGCAGTCCGGCTCAGAGTCCAGGTTCTAAATGTTATCTACCAGATAGTGTCACTTGTATACTCAGCCAATCAACATCGTTATCAATTTTAAAATTCTAAAACCAGAGCATTAATTCCCCGGTTGTTGTGAGTGGCAAAAATGTTCCGACACGTGTCAAATAAATGATGGATCCAATGATAATTTTCTGTTACAGATTGATGTGAGACAGTGCATGCTAATTATGCTTAACAAAATGAATATGGTATGCCTACTATGTGACATTGTAAATGGTAACAGTATGACTTACAATGAGCTCCTTCACCATGTCCTCTGGCGTCTCATCGTATTCACCAAATGTGTTGGGAAGACCTACAAACAACACTGTGTATATGAGCTGTTTATCAGCAGGGTACAATACAATACAATACATTACAATACAATACAATACAATACAATACAATACAATACAATACAATACAATACAATACAATACAATACAATACAATACAATACAATACAATATAATACAATACAATACAATACAATACAATACAACAGGATACAATACAACAGGATACACTACACTACACTACACTACACTACACTACACTACACTACACTACACTACACTACACTACACTACACTACACTACACTACACTACACTACACTACACTACAATACAACAGGATACAATGCAATATCCTTTAATAGAACCACATGGGAAATTCACATCAATGAACACAGCAATTTTAATTTCTTTACATAACAATGGTAATAACAGTAGTAGTCGTAATCACAGATGCTGCACATGTCACTCTTATTTCCCCACTGTAGTCCTGCATAACTTGCAACACTCATACATTGTAATTATTCATTTGTTTGTAAATCTAGGCCCATAAAAACATTCACATACCAGTTAGATAAATGACGCAACCACAGTTATGTGCTCTGAGTTGGTCAGTGTCATGTTTCAAAACACTTATCATGCTTATATTAATCTAAACTAATGCAGTTTGCTATAACTACTGGATAGACCAATTGACAAGATCACCAAGTGTGCAACTGTAATGTTAGATAGCAAAGACAATAATTTGAAAACTCTATGGGAAATATGTGCGATTATAACCGCTTTAATAAAAGTTGATGTAAAATGTGCTATTAAAATTCATAACTGACAGACAGAAGGTAGGACCAAAACTACACATTTACATACCTGCATTTGGGTAACACAGTGTGAAGGCTTTTGTTGAACTACTGATAGATTCAATGTGCGGCTTCATTTCTGTTGCTCCAAGGGCACAGTTCAGGCCAAGACTGCAATGACAATGTGCTCATTTGGAACAACTCAGATTCGCCCAAATTCAAGAAGATTTCCATGCAAGGTGCGGACAGCAAATGGATATGGAATCCATTAGTTCATAGAGAATACTATTTAACAGGCGTCATTTAGCCAAATAAACTACTGTAACATAATCCATATCTTTACATGGCTGATCTCTCTCACTATCAGTCACGGTTGACTGATTGCTCGTTTTAATGCACTAGAACTAGATATATTAGACAGAAAACGTGATAATGTTAAGTGATCTCTCTGTTGCTAATATGAAGCACAAGCAAAAACTTGCAGAAATTGTCTCACTGGCAATGACATCACCACTGTCACACGGTCACTGACCACTGTCACACGGTCACTCACCACTGTCACACGGTCACTTACCACTGTCACACGGTCACTTACCACTGTCACACGGTCACTTACCACTGTCACACGGTCACTTACCACTGTCACACGGTCACTCACCACTGTCACACACCACTGTCACTCACCACTGTCACACGGTCACTTACCACTGTCACACGGTCACTTACCACTGTCACACGGTCACTCACCACTGTCACACGGTCACTTACCACTGTCACACGGTCACTCACCACTGTCACACGGTCACTTACCACTGTCACACGGTCACTTACCACTGTCACATGGTCACTCACCACTGTCACACGGTCACTTACCACTGTCACACGGTCACTTACCACTGTCACACGGTCACTCACCACTGTCACATGGTCACTCACCACTGTCACATGGTCACTCACCACTGTCACATGGTCACTCACCACTGTCACACGGTCACTCACCACTGTCACATGGTCACTCACCACTGTCACATGGTCACTCACCACTGTCACATGGTCACTCACCACTGTCACATGGTCACTCACCACTGTCACACGGTCACTTACCACTGTCACACGGTCACTCACCACTGTCACATGGTCACTCACCACTGTCACACGGTCACTCACCACTGTCACACGGTCACTTACCACTGTCACACGGTCACTCACCACTGTCACATGGTCACTCACCACTGTCACATGGTCACTCACCACTGTCACAGGGTCACTCACCACTGTCACACGGTCACTCACCACTGTCACACGGTCACTCACCACTGTCACACGGTCACTCACCACTGTCACACGGTCACTCACCACTGTCACACGGTCACTCACCAGTGTCACACGGTCACTCACCACTGTCCAATGGTCACTCACCACATAGGATTGGTGTGGGACACACTGATGACAAATGCCTCACACGTCTGACCGGACAGTGTTCGTCCACTCTTGTCCACTATGGTCCCTGAGATGAAGATAGGGACCTCCCTGCAGCCCTCCTCAAACAGGGTTTGTATGGCAAACAGTGCCGCCTACAGCCAAAAATGCAAGGCCGTCTATCCATGTACACTGGAACCTCACTAACAAGGTCACCACCTTGCTATTAATGTCATATTAAGGGCAGGATAAGCGACCTGATTAGCAAGGTGACCTTTCAACGGAACTAATATCATATACAAGTTGTACTTTACTGCACGTGAAAAAAAATTGGAACTATTCTCAGGTGACCTTAGTTGGAAAGTGGTTGTATTACCAAGGTGACTGTAACTGTAGAGATATACCACTCCCTTGTCTACAACACTGAAATATTACCTCGTGCTTTGCAATAAAGAAAAAGGTAAAGTTGACTGGGAAATACCAGACAAATTGTAAGGTATGTTATAGGTAATTCCAACAGTGATACTTCAAACTTCATACAGGTAGTGTCAACATTCAGTTGTTTTATGATGTTTGTTCATCAGTTGATGACATATACTTGATTCATACTGTATGTCTGTGAAAAGGAGATACCCTGGGGATGAAACAAAACAGAGAGACAAACCACCAAGAAACTAAGATGCAGCGTCACTTGGCAAACAAACTTGTAGCCCCAGAGGGAGGAAGAGGCTAGACTTTTGACCGAGTACTTTGAATAAAACTTAAGATGACCTACACGGGGAACAAATTACAAAGACGATACAAAACACCCAGCGAAGAATTTCTGCCTAAGGCACGTGCTCTCAGCGAGCAATACAGCAGATTACAAACTCAAGACATATCAATCACCAGACGGACGCCACGTTAACACAGCATCACTGTGCTGTTTTAACGCAAACTAAAGCAGCTAACCTTTGCATTGGCTGTGTCAAATATTGTCTCCACCAAGAGTACATCTACACCTCCATCGAGGAGAGCTCGGGCCTGCTCGCCATAAGCATCTACAAGCTCATCAAAGGCTGCAAAGAGAGTGGCAATATGTGTCAGGGAAGTGGAGTAAATTAATGTCCACATGCACATAAAATATACAACATAATTAGAAGCAAAATCACATGAGATTGCTAACAGAGAAGTATACACCCATCTAACTGGTAGCGTATTAAATCAAAGTAATTAAGCATAGGGTATAGTATACTCAAAAGTATGGATTTCTTTCAATTAAAACTAGTGATAATGTATCAGACTGTGACAATTCTTTATGTTTATATGCTGTCTGTTACAAAGTCATGCCTTTATTAATGTAATGCCATAGTATTCTTTCTACACAATAATAATATAACATGTAGGCAAGATCTGGTTACATTGGCTTATCAAGGAATTTCCAAAGGAGGAAGCTAATGTTTGAACACACGGAGACCACCATTGGGGGAGTGCTGGTGTAATATATCATCCAATTTTAACTACTATTTGTACGTACACATATACATAAACTGCCTGAATTATATTGATTCGGGCGCTATACAAATAAATTGTATTATAATTATTACTTACTGACATTCCTGAACTCCGGGTGTTCGACAGAGGGCGAGATTGAGAGGGTCCTGTTGGTGGGTCCCATTGCTCCCGCCACGTAACGTGGGATTCCTAACGCGGGAAAGTCAGAATTTAACAACTGTCGATGTTTCAGTTACATTGTCTGCTTATCGCTTTGACTTCATTTGGTGCACACGTATAACTAAAATAACTACTGTACATTCCATTTAACCTGTGCAATTTTAATATTGTCAATATAAAGGTTTACTATTTACACTACAGTGTAGTTCTTTATATTTCAATGTCATGTTTCATATTCACCATAACATTTCACACCAGAAAGTAGTGTCAACTGACACCAATTACGAATGTCACAGTAGCAAGACAATAATGGGAGTAGGTTAAAAGGAGCAAATATGTTCATTCCGCTTAACCTCAACCGTAACCATGGGGACAGGTATCTACCAGTCAACTGGAAGAGTCACATACCAGTTGCCTCGGCTACGTCATTTGCAGCTCTCCGGGCAATCTTTGCAGACTCCACATTTATCCGATAAACCTGAAAAAACATTGCAACAAACAGAAATAAATCTTCTAAACTGAGAAGGAAACTGTAGTAGTTAAAACCAAAAATAATGTTATCAATCACAAATACGTAAATGTATATTGCTATTTTATGGGGAACTTAAACTAATAAAGCAGGTGGTGCCGTTCCTCAACTCAGGCCTCCTGTTGTCAACCACCAGCTTCCTTTTACCTTGTTACGCTGCATTCATTCATTATATCCAGCATTTGTTAACACAAGTTGTACATATGCCTTATGTTAATAACAGTTGGAGTCTAAATGAATTCAAAGATGAAGTGAAAATAGAAATAAACACCATGCACATAAAAAGCACGTTTACGTCACAGGCCCGAGTTGCATATCAGCGCCCCCTGGTGATCATGTAGGTTCCCATTATTTTATGTCATCTTCAAAAATAAATTCACTTCAATTTTAATTTCTATTTTGTTCACGTAATATGTATATACAGCTGTATTATATGAACAAAATAGAAATTAGAATTTTGCCATCACCTGTGACTCCATGGCATAGTCGGCCTGTGCAATCCATGTTCCACTGAAGGTATTTGTCTCAGAGAAGTCAGCTCCAGCTTCAAAATATTTCTGTTGAACAGAACATTGTATCAACACACTGAAACACTTAGTTTAATAAAAGAAATGTTTTTTTTTAAATTGTGACAATATCAAATGGTTTCTAGAATGTTAATCACTGTACAAATGCAAGTATTATGCGTTTATTTTGACCACCATTTATACGTAGTCAATCTGATTAGTGTGCTACATATATACAAATATATATTAAAATATATGACTGCTGTTATGAAGAAAATATATATATATATATTAATATATATTATATTATATATATATATTATATTATATTATATATATATATATATATATATATATATATATATATATATATATATATATATATATATATATATATATATATATATATATATATATGGAATACTGATGTTCTCATGTATGCATTCACCTTCTTTATTAATGTTGCTCTAAATTCATGTTTAATCAATTTAGGTGGACATCATTGCAGCATACACTGTACAGTGTATACAGTGTACGCTGCCATGATTTCCACATGAAACAAATATATTCCCCATATTCTTGCAATGATACAGTTACAACATAACATAAACGTTTTCTAATTTCAAGGACAGATTTTCTCAATACCTTGTGGATGTTGTAGATGACATCCGGTCTGGTCAGACTCAGTATGTCATTGTTGCCCTTCAGAACTTTCGGATGGTCTTTGAACTCCTCCCCGAGGAAGTCTTCTTCTGTCAGTTTCTCCCTCTGAACCATGGTGCCCATCGCCCCGTCAAACACCATGATCCTCTTCCGCAGCGTTTCTATGATCTGTGCGGCCACCGAGCCTGTCAACAATAAGGGGACAGTTTCATTAAAACACAAAATCTTTTTTATTGTGAAATCTTAGCTTAACATTTTAAATATAATTGTTTGGCTTTATTAGCTTAACATAATTATCTTTAAATATAATTGTTTTATTTTAAAGGACATTTTAGAGATTTTATTTATTTATTAGATTAAAATAAAAAATATATTTATTTTAAAGAACATTTGTTTTACACACACACACACACACACACACACACACACACACACACACACACACACACACACACACACACACACACACACACACACACACACACACACACACACACACACACACACACACACACACACACACATATTATATGAAAACAAATTATATATACATATTTTATGTCATTTTTCATTTGGCTGCATATAGGCACTACATGACTCAAATGCTAGAACAAATTCCTATTTGACATGAAATGTGCTTGTATGTTGAAAATGGAAATAAAGCTTTATAATTATTAAAATCCTTGTGACCTCGGAAGCTTAATATAGCTCTTTAAAAACCGGTGTAATTTTTTGACAGTAATCTTGTATACTGAATAACCCTTGCACATAGCTTTATGCACAGACCTGTGGGTTGGGTGGGTAAAGCCTATTGTGGAAATATTACTGGATGGGTAAACAAATTAAAGGAACATGCAACCCAAAAAGTAAAAATTGCTCAAACCATTAAACAATGTTCATTGAATCATATCCCATATTTTGTTATTTTTTCTGAAATGATTTATGCAGTTTTAAGGATAATTAGTGAACCTCCCTGGAGGCTGACATTTTGGACATTTCGCCTGTGGGTGTGTGACGTCACACTTCCACAACCGCTAGCGCCTCGGGTGGGCAAAACAAAACGAACTCTTCACCCACTGAGCTTAAGATCTATCCATCCATTTAATTAGACTTACATAGCGTTATATATAGAAACACGGCGTCCCTTACAATATAAATATTCATAAAGAATAGGATAAAGAATAACGATGCTCAAGTAGAGATTGCAACCAAGGCAATCGCGCATTCCTACTTGGACTTGGTAGGTTTGACGGAGCTTAATAACTGTTCTTATCGCCCACTTTCACATGTAAACAAATCGTTTATCTAACTAATTATTCCAGTCGACCGTCGCGCAGTGGATATCTTACTAATCATACATTTATATTATTATAAAGGAAATATATTGAATGATATTATAGTACCCCATTTATAGTATTTGCGTACATTATGTTCGTCCCTTTTCCGAGACCGCTCTTCACATGCCATAACAACACCGACCCTTCGGCCCCGGACTTTTCGTTCTGTGCACAAATTCAGTGGGGACAGTACCTTCGTTCAACAGTCGTCTTTCACCAAATCCAAGCAACCTGTGTTCCAGATCAATGGTGACATGGTCCTGGCAAACCATTTTCCGGTTGAAATTGAATTTTTCCACAGTATACCCGTACCAATATTGAGGAGCCATTTCATCGCCAACTCGCGCTTCGTAGAGAATTTATTGGCATTTGGAAAAATCTCTTTCCTTTCACTCACCCTTCTCTTGCTTTGTTTTGGCATCCGTATGCTTGACATCCATGCATTTCATTATCACAAGACTCATAAAAACGCTGTGCTAGTGTTTACATGTTGCGCACTGCCTATACCGCTGAGAGTTGTGGACAGTCTACGTCACACTCACGCATTCTCTCGCGTTACTCTTTGTGAGTTCTTCGTTAAATGGGCAACAATGGCAGCGCCCATGGTCAGTGAAAATGTACGTTTCAAGATTAATTTTATGATGTATAACATTCTTATAAAATTTAAAACAAATACATATTTTACAACATTCTATCTTGAATGGCATATGGGAATTTGAGGGATTTTAACGCATTTTCAACACTATGGTTGCATGTTCCTTTAAGGAGCATAAAAAGGTCTTCAAAAATCACAAGATTTGTCAATTATGCCTTGAAAATGGGTGAAAACAGGTGTCTTCAGTTTACGTCATGTCATAAAACACATCTCAACTGGATTGCAAGTTAACATCCACGTGTCCACCAAAAAATGTGTGATCACAAAAATTAGATTCTGCATGAAGCCTGCTTCTGTGTATGATTTTGGATCAGACATAAAAGACAGACAAGTCAGATACGTTAAGTTTTGTCTACGTCATAGCTTTATGTAGAGACCCACCCACCCGTCATTTGGACGGGTAAAAATGAATATAGACGGGTAGAAATATGGGTGGACAGATGGTGGATGGGTAAAAAAATGAAGGAGCAGAAAAGGTCTTCCAAAATCATAGATATTGTTAGTTACACACATGTGACACTATTTTCACTAACTTGTGAAAATAGTGTCACATGTGTGTTTGTAGTCCATTTCAGGTCATCAGACACATTTAAAAGTTTGTAAACTGGCTTAACAGTTAATATGCATGTGTCCACCAAAACATGTGTGACTGGCAATAATGTTATCCTGCATAAAGCCCTGGTCTACAAGGAACGTTGATAATAAACACTGTTATATTCATGTATTCTGTGTTGCCGTGTGACACTGGGATAGTTTCAGTGGTGTTTCATGGATGTAGTTGTAATGTTGCGACACTGCGCCATCCACATTTGTAGTATTTAATCATCCCTATCTCTGGTCTATCGCAGAAACAATGTATGCTCCCTGAACATCGGCAAAGGAGAAATGGTGTATGAGCCTGTGATGGAAATAAAACTTGGTTTGATACAGGCTAACCTCGCTGGTCTAAGCATGTTGACAACGCTAAAATATTGATACAAAGGTAGCTTTTTTTAAAGGCTCCTGAAATTTACTGTTTAATACTGGATGTTCGTTATGATACTAACATGCTCCCCGGATTACTGTAATTCTCGCCATTTATGATTTCTTGATGATGGCTACAAATAACAGTAAAAATAAGCATAGTTAATCCCATGGAATAAAAAAAGTTACGTCTTTATAAACAGAAAAGTGCAATAAACGTCTTAGAAATTACCTTACATCCAACAATAAACCAGGAACGCTGATTATCACCACTACAATGGTGCCATCTGGTGAGTTGACCACTAGGCAATTTTCCCAGACAGGAGAAAAACTGTCCTTCTAGGCTTTACTGTTACAATACTCAAAAGTTAGTTAATTAAACGGATTAACAATGGTATACAAAATAACACAAAGTCCAGTAAATATACTTAAATCTATTTTTTTATCAAAGTGCAATAACTGAGCTGATAAGACAATTTTTATGTAAAAGGAGTGTTATGAAAGGCACTGTGCTTAATTATATATATATATATATATATATATATATATATATATATATATATATATATATATAGCCATGCCCATTACTGATCACAATAATTATAGTGAAAATATTGATACATTTTCATGCGGAAAATGATCTTTTAACCCTGGGAACCACATGTGGTGTCATTCACTTGTTTTTCTCTACAATCAAATCACATGTGTGGCTAATAGTAATACAGGCTTCTGCTTCCAAACACACGTAACAAGTATCAGAATTTTCTTGTGTGGTTATGATACCAATCACTAGGTGGCAGCACTAAATTGAAATGTCCATGGCTGAGAGACAGTGAAAAGTTCACTGACTGAGCAACTAGTGACACTGCCACACACGTGGCTGCACCAAAACCATTTGCCTGTGTTGTAGGCTGATTGTCATCTATTTTTATCTTACAACTACAAAATTGCTGTTATTTGCAATGCATTTGTGCACAGCAATTATAATAATTATGAATACTCTAGAAAAAATTTAAGTTTAACAAACAACAACTATTTTATAGGTATATATAATACACACCAGGTTAACTGTTGTTTTTATTCTAGATAGTTTAATATTTTGTGTGTTGATCTGTAAGACAAGTTACATATATTAAGTATATTGACAAAATAAATCCATTTTCATGCAAATTATGTTTTACACTGATTAGTATAATATAATATATAAAATATATATCACTAACATATTGTTGTACATCCAGTCACATATAATTTTTTTGAAGTTACATAATGTTAGACTTGGAATAATCAATAAGTTGGTTTCCCCCAACACCATGCATGGCCATGCATGCAAGTCCAAGTCAAGAAGATGTTATTGCACGTTTACAAAATACATGCAAGTGCAACCAAAGTCAAAGATTGATAATGTTATGTTTATTTGACAGAATGCAACATTCATTTACACTGTCGCTGTCCCATCGCCTGCCATTTCCAGCACAATTCACGCGAACAGCTGGCGAGAACTACTCAGAAACAGTCCCAGTACGGACAATAGGCCGCTGTCATTGGCCGGGTCGCTAGTCCACCCTAATCGGCAAGCTACTTTCCCAAAATAAACAAACAGCCCAGGCACAGCAGCAAGAAAACCGGCGGTTATAAGTGTGTTATACCTGTACAAGCAGTACCCGGTGGCGGTTGAGGGTTGCCTTGTTCCATTGTTAATGCAGTGTCCACCTGTCGGTGTTAATTGATTGTTGTAATGACCTTTTGTTTTAACCCCAGTGAGCAGTTACTCAGATAGCCGAAATCACACGTCCACCCCGCACCTCATATGCGACAAAAAGACGAGCATGACTCGCCAGCTCTACCCACAATGCACTGGTCACGCGATCACACGCGTATACGCATGCGTCTGACGTCAGCAACTCTGCTTCGTGGCGTAGTTGAGGGACGAGTATTTAACAGTTCCTGGTGAAACGAAACAAACTTCTGCAATTTATGTGTGTGTTTTCACCCATTTGGGACTTGACGAATTAGCGGTATCATTATATATTAACACGAGTTTGTTCACGCCGTTTTACAGGTGAGAGTTATGTGTACGGATCAGCGTAAGATGAGCGAAATGTGAAAGATAACATTCATTTGTGAAAATCTGTCGCCGGTACGGTGGAGTGTTAGTGTTGTGAACGGGAACAGTTAGCGGGTGTGTCAGATAATTGGCGTGTCAATCCCATCAATATTCGGTCAGTGACATTGTCACATAGACGGTATTGATTATTGACGGACTAACTGTCTTGGACGGAGCAGACACAATACAGGGCATCACTTGGACAGAGTAAATAAGGGTAAAGTATAGGTATAAATATACCAGTCCAAAGTTAGAAACATAAATGAATATCTCATCAATTATTACTTTGCCACAACAACTGACCACGGCCAAGCCAGACAGAGACAGGTGGGCAAGTGGGGGCGCCCGGCAAGTGGTACGGTAGAGGGGTAAACAGTTAACTCAAGAATGTCTGATAAATGTAACTTGTCACTGAGAATTCTTACACGGATAGTAGAAGCAAATATCTTGTAGACCGCTGTTATAAGTTGATAGACTGATCACACACATAAAAACATAATAACATTGACAGTAAATTTAAGTTATAGAATACTTATAATGATTAAATATTTTGATTTCTTCTTCTTTAGGATCCTATAGGTACCCCTACCTCGTAAAATCTGACAGGTTGGTTGTATTTGGGATTTGTTTTGGCTTATCTACTACTGATGTAGCCTAGCTGCCCTATCTTGTTGTCAGGCTTGCTTGTTGTGTATATACATTATGCACATTTGCTGTCTGGATGACATGACTTCTTTAAAACCCACATAACCTAACCATAGATAGGCGAGTGAGTTTATTTTTCATTTAATCAACTGGCATCTTTTCAAATCGTGGATATAAAGAAGATGCATCCATTAACTCGGGGCCAGTATATTTTGCAGGATTATTTGGTGAAACTACAATTGCATGCGCTGGTTTGATTACATTACATCACCAATTACGTGTCATTTATAGCATACCAATTCCATATAATTGCCATGAACTTTCCAATGACAAAATATACAAAATCAATTCCATATTGAAATAATAGTACTTCTACACAACAGAACAGCTAATGACATTTTCATTGCACAGAACATATTTTTAGATGAGCTGTATTTATGTAATTTCAATTTTGGTGACACAAATATTGGTCATAAAGTGAATTAAATTGATTAGAGGGAAACAGTAAATCGTCACATGAACGTGTTCAACTGTTTCAGGAGTGAAGTTGCTTGGCGTGACGAGATATGTTAATTAGTTCTGCCTCCCTTCCGGCCTAATGACCACGCGACGCAGACGAACGAACTCAAACTCTGAAGACAAGGAAAATTACCCCCTCATAGCTCCGAAGAGTAGCCAGACGTACGTGTCTAGTGGCTCCTCCTACGAAGCTACCAAGACCTACGGCCTGCCAGTTGACGACATCAATGCCGATATGACGTGTCGCGATCGCACAAATGAGTTTATGTCGGCTGTGAAGTCCATACAAGCCAGACACGTAAGCTGCAGCAGAGCATAGAGCTTTGGAAATTCCGTGTCCAGACCTAGGGAGATCTGTTTGATTAGTGAAGATGACATTGTGTTAGTTTGTGAATGAAAAATTGAAAATGTTTAACATGATGCACTAGTAAAAACTTCCATCCTCATTCCTCCAAAAATAAAAAAATATGTACTTTAAAAGCAATTGTAGGTGGTCATATCTGTAGTTTGATGAAAAAAATCAAGCAGTGCAATTCTTTGTTTAATATTTCATGCATTACATTTACATGCAGAAAAAACAAAATGTGCATACGTTTGGTGTAGATTTCGTAACTGTTTTACTTTATACAGTTCTTCGATCTTATGTCCACAACAGAGCCCTGGATGGTTTACATATCTCACAACAAATTCCACGACACAGTGACCAATTGCCAAGGCACTGTAGCACGTTGACACATTTGTGGCATGCTATTTTACTGGTAGTGACCTGTGCAGTGTGAGAAGTCTACATTTTCAAAGTATGTGGGCTGAACAAATCTATTGTATTTTATAGTTGCTCTCATGCTGCTTGTGATGAACGTTATATGTTGTCATGACAGTGTGCCTTGTTTGTTGATAGGGCAATGGACTTGTACAGAACCGACATAAGACAGAAGCCTTGCACCAGCAGTCACAGTTCATGCAAGTTGCAAGGTACGTTTGGAGAAGAAGAATCTGAAATTGACCACATCACTTTATTACCAACTGAGTGTTATTTCTGTAGCTTGAATACTCTCTTTTACATTGTCACCATGATGGCTGTGAACTGCATAGAACGGAACCAATGATGCCTCCCTACAGCCGTAGTCATACCGTTATTTTTGGCATGCATTGAGCATGTTTTGCTTACACATGTGACTAATTTATTTGTATGGTTTGATAATATGTATGCATCGCTGCATTGCATGTCTGTGCTTTATTTAAAATTGGCAAGAAATCTTAAATCTTTGATCATACTCTACTAAATTCAATGTTGCGCGTGTTAGTGTGTTTTCTTGTGTATATTCCAGATTAATGTTGACACAGTATTCTTGTGTAGCATGATCGGTAATGTTTCTCTTATTTTGTTGCAGGAAAATTGGAAAAGACCTGGCAAATACATTTGCAAAACTCGAAAAGCTCACAATCTGTAAGTGTACAATTAACTACAAATTCCAGTTAACATTATATTGATGAAGTAATTCTGCAGCGATAACATGTTATGGACATGGTCTGTCCATACAAGTGATGTAAAGAAACGTGATATGACTGTAACTTATCAGTTTGGTTACCAACATATTTTACATTTAATAGTGGTACCAGTTTGCTCTGGTAGGTTAAATTATATGTCATAGTTGTGCCTTAGAGAAAACCATTTGTATATGTGATGTTGCTGATTGCTACTGACTTTAATGTGGCAGACATTGTTAACAAAACTTAATCGATTAGAGGATTAATTATTGTTGTTCTGTGTGAATCCTCATTGTTAATGATTGACTTACTACAGTGTTTATTGTAATTATTTGTTTGTTATTAATTCCAATGCGTCCCTTGAGCTTGGTATGTAGGGAGTTACTTGCAGAAGAACTTATTATTATTAACATGAGCTTATGCAGTTTTATTGTTTTGTTACAGTGGCCAAGAGGAAGTCTCTATTTGATGACCGACCACAGGAGATTCAGCAGCTGACATTCATCGTGAAGCAAGACATCGGTCTACTGAACAAACAGATTGCTCAACTCCAGGAGGTGGGTAGCCACGTCTCTCCTACAGGCATCCTTCTCTGGGCCTTCATTTATTGGTCACTTTGTAATGAGGTAGACTAAACGACACAGTGGCATGGTCCCAGTATTTAGTGATAGACTAAATGACACAGTGGCGTGGTCCCAGTATTTTGTGATAGACTAAACGACACAGTGGCATGGTCCCAGTATTTTGTGATAGACTAAACGACACAGTGGCATGGTCCCAGTATTGTGTGATAGACTAAACGACACAGTGGCATGGTCCCAGTATTTAGTGATAGACTAAATGACATGGTGGCATGGTCCCAGTATTTTGTGATAGACTAAATGACACAGTGGCATGGTCCCAGTATTTAGTGATAGACTAAACGACACAGTGGCATGGTCCCAGTATTTAGTGATAGACTAAATGACACAGTGGCATGGTCCCAGTATTTTGTGATAGACTAAATGACACAGTGGCATGGTCCCAGTATTTAGTGATAGACTAAACGACACAGTGGCATGGTCCCAGTATTTTGTGATAGACTAAACGACACAGTGGCATGGTCCCAGTATTTAGTGATAGACTAAATGACATGGTGGCATGGTCCCAGTATTTTGTGATAGACTAAACGACACAGTGGCGTGGTCCCAGTATTTAGTTATAGACTAAATGACATGGTGGCATGGTCCCAGTATTTTGTGATAGACTAAACGACACAGTGGCATGGTCCCAGTATTTAGTGATAGACTAAACGACACAGTGGCATGGTCCCAGTATTTTGTGATAGACTAAACGACACAGTGGCATGGTCCCAGTATTTTGTGATAGACTAAACGACACAGTGGCATGGTCCCAGTATTTTGTGATAGACTAAATGACATGGTGGCATGGTCCCAGTATTTTGTGATAGACTAAACGACACAGTGGCATGGTCCCAGTATTTAGTGATAGACTAAACGACACAGTGGCATGGTCCCAGTATTTAGTGATAGACTAAATGACACTGTGGCATGGTCCCAGTATTTTGTGATAGACTAAACGACACAGTAGCATGGTCCCAGTATTTTGTGATAGACTAAACGACACAGTGGCATGGTCCCAGTATTTAGTGATAGACTAAATTACACAGTGGCATGGTCCCAGTATTTTGTGATAGACTAAACGACACAATGGCATGGTCCCAGTATTTTGTGATAGACTAAATGACACAGTGGCATGGTCCCAGTATTTAGTGATAGACTAAACGACACAGTGGCATGGTCCCAGTATTTAGTGATAGACTAAATGACACGGTGGCATGGTCCCAGTATTTTGTGATAGACTAAACGACACAGTGGCATGGTCCCAGTATTTAGTGATAGACTAAATGACACGGTGGCATGGTCCCAGTATTTAGTGATAGACTAAACGACACAGTAGCATGGTCCCAGTATTTAGTGATAGACTAAATGACACGGTGGCATGGTCCCAGTATTTAGTGATAGACTAAACAACACGGTGGCATGGTCCCAGTATTTTGTGATAGACTAAACGACACAGTGGCATGGTCCCAGTATTTAGTGATAGACTAAACGACACAGTGACATGGTCCCAGTATTTTGTGATAGACTAAATGACACAGTGACAGCATGGTCCCAGTATTTAGTGATATACTAAACGACACAGTGGCATGGTCCCAGTATTTAGTGATAGGCTAAATGACACGGTGGCATGGTCCCAGTATTTGGTGATAGACTAAATGACATGGTGGTATGGTCCCAGCATTGCCGTTTTGGTATGTCGCCATTTTGGTTGTATCAAAAATGGCGATCTATTTTGTTCATAACCAGCATTTCTAAATCGCTGTATTATAGGGGCGTACAAACATTGTGAAAATACATATATATATTATAGTGGTGCCATTGTTGGTGTAAGGGTATATATATATATATTAGTGGTGTCATTGTTGGTGTTAGGGTTACATTATATAAATTATTGGTGTTGATGTATGTATAATAATTATATGACGCATTAAATTTGTTCGATTGTCACATTTTAAGTTTGGCACTATTTGAGGATATATTAATATATCATATTTGGAATTATATATTATATTTCTTTTGAAAGTAATAATTTTTATATATTAATGGAATGGTTTATCTCATAAAATACAATTTAATTTTGACAGTGTCGCTGTTTTGAATTTGTCATCGTTTTGGAGTGTCGCTGTTTTGGACAACACAGCGTTTTGGATAAATTTTGTGTATAAATAAAGTTGGATTGTCGTCGTTTTGACGTGTCACCATTTTGGATTTGTCGCCGTTTTGGCGTGTCGTCGTTTTGGATACAACCAAAACGGTGACAAATCCAAAATGGCAACAGACCAAAATGGAGACATGCACTGTTTTGGTATGTCGCTGTTTTGGATGTGTCGCCGGTTTGGCATGTCGCTGTTTTGATTGTCACTGTTTTTGTTGTGGCCGTTTTGGATTTGTCGCCGTTTTGACTTGTATCCAACACAACACACCATCCCCTCCCCCTTCTTGTGTCTGCTACACTCCTACCTGCTACCCTACACACCCTTTCAATACATCTTCAAACTGTCTGTACTGCAACCCCCATAAATCAGCATAGTCATCAAAATTGTATGTTGGTTGCTTAAGAAGAAGGCTGTTTAATGACAAAATCATGGAACTAATGTAGGTCATGGGTCACAATTACAGAAAAGTGTCAAGCTTTGGGTTGTTGTGTCTGGCCATCTAGGTATTTCAGTAACACCCATTCTGCTTTCTTGGAGGATTAGACACATTAAAATGTATATTAGAAGATAGACATAATAATCAAATAATTTATTGTACTTTATGTTTACTTTTGAACTGTCTTGATTAACAAATTGACTAAGCAATTTGTATGCAGAGCTCTGATCATCCAGTAGAATATGCAAGGATAAGATTTGCTGTGTGCATATATAAATTGTGTTGTTGTTTAACGATGATGTTTTACTGCAGCTTATGAAATCGCAACGGTATCAAAATGGCCCACTCAAGCAGTCCCACTCAAACACGGTTGTCGTTACGCTGCAGGTAAGACATTTTTTCATGTCGCGTACATTTTTGTTGAACTAACAATTTCATGACCGAGAATGAAAAGCTTAAAATTTTAACGACCTTATCAAGTCCGTAGACTGGGATTTATTAGTGACTTGACAGTGGCTATGGGAGTGAGCGAGCTCCCACTAAATTCAAACTGGTATGAATTTTGATTACTGGCATTTATGTTTTTTAATCCTGGTAGAACTTCTGTGTGGCTACTTTGTGATCTTCTGCTACCTGTCTAATAATTTTATGTTGATAATCTTGCAAAGGCAGTCTGTAGTTATTGAGTGAAGTAATTTAGATTTTGTAAATTACCAGTTGCTAATTATTCTGATTTCTAAACGATTCTGTGAATTTATTCCAGTCGAAGCTGGCTTCGATGTCGACGGCTTTTAAATCAGTACTTGAAGTGAGGACAGAGGTAAGTTGTAATATTGACTGTGTGATATTGTGAAAGAACCCTGTGCAGAGTGCAGACTGTACACATAATATCAGACTGACAACTGCCTGTTTTATTTCAAAGAACTTCGATAGTTTCATAGTTGTTGATGCAACAATTTCAGTTACATTCTCCCACTAAATGTTGTTCAACATTCATCGTACATTTTCCATGCGTAGCTAATAGTGACTTATTTCCGAGTAAAAAGTTGAAATGGATATTCTCAAAGCTAATTAGCTTATGAGATAAAAATACACATATTTACCTATACACAGTACTACACACGTGTTTAAAAACTGGGCAAATTTTGTCACCTCATATTGTCTGGTTCTTTCGGAAGAGATGCCGCGAGTCATTTGTTCCTTCTGTCAGTTACCTGCCAGGGAAGAAAAATGTGGGGGGGGGGGTAGATATGTAATTTGTAGACCCACCGAGCTGGGATGTGAATCTCAGCTCCATTTTGCATCAATGTGTTATCTGAACAAAAGATGAATTATTGATAAGCAACAGATGGATGCAGTCATGTGATATGTCTGCTGTAGAACCTGAAGCAGCAGAAGTCGCGGAGAGAACACTTCTCAGAGTCGCCTGTGTCTGCGTCAATGCCTCCGTCAGCACTGGCAGGACATCATCGTAAGTCTTCATGTCCCTGTCACATCTCTCTATCAGGTTTTATCAGACTTTTAGGTTATTGTACTCCTTGATCCCTGTTGTACAGGGGTGAGGGTCATGCCGAAATCTTCATACTGCTGGATCACTGTGTTTATCTGTTCTTTCCCAAGTATTCTGTCAATAGCTGCCACTCTCCACTGTCCTTCAAAGTATCACATTAGAAGTTCAACCATATTTGATATTTAAATCACTAGTTATAATCATTGTCAAGAAATGTCAGCAGTGCCTGTATTTTCTTAGAAAACTGAACTCGTTTTCTGTTGATAAAGGCATTTAAAATGTTTTTACAAATCTTTTATCGAGAGCGTTCTTTGTTTTTCATTTGTCTGCTGGTTTTTCAACCTGAGTGTTAAGAACAGGAACAGCTTACAGAAGATCATACGTATCAGCTCCAACATAATTGGAGAAACTCGGAGAGACATGATTAAGTTCTGCGAAAAACAACTGCTTAGGAAGGCTCATGGTATTTCAGGCAATGGAAGTCATGCACTTTATCCAGTGTTTGAGACTCTGCCGTCGGAATGTCGTTTTGGGTGTCCCACGTGCAAAATTAATTGTAAAAACTCATCTTTTATCCCTGTCACCATCAATCTTTTTAACGATGTGAAATGAATGCTGTGTGTGTGTGTGTGTGTGTGTGTGTGTGTGTGTGTGTGTGTGTGTGTCCTGTCTGAACGGAAATTGCCCTTACAGTTTTATTGTATTTATTTATGTATTTATTTGATAAACGACTAAATTGTGTAACCTTGTCACCACCATAACCAGTGTGAATGTATTGGATATGAGTCTGTGACTGTCTGTGTAATTACTGTTTTTTTATGATTTTGTACTGACCACAAGACAATGTTCTCTCCTTTGAGGAATTTTATAAACTATATGTAAAAATATGTAAAAATGTTGGCTTCCAATCAGTGTACGGGGGTGTGCTTCCATATTGGGGGGTTCCTAGGTGTAGCTGTTTCAGCAGACATGACTGGCTGACAGGTTATACAGCCACATGAGATGACCAAAAGGAGCACTGTTAAGTGAGAGAGTGTTTGTTACAGAGGGGTCTGTACTACTGCAGGACGACTCGAGTAGCGTCCGCAACCGTGAACACGCCATCAACATGGATGTTGACGACCAACAGAGATACCAGCAGCAGCTGCAGCTGATAGATGAACAGGTGAGGACCAGCCAGCAGGTGTCACCACCTCACTGTAGCATCCTCACAGTTGGGACTGTTTCCTTGTCATTCCTATTGAGTCATCTTTCATCAGCGTGTCACAGAAATAATGAAACTATTGCAGAAAATACAGGTAAAATCTTTCCTGTTGGCTATTGTTGCAACTGACTAAATGTCAGTAGATTACGAAACCACCCTATGAAGGCAGATACAGTGTAGTTTTACTACAAGTAGCAGTGCAGACAGATGTTTCGTTTAAAATAAATAATAAAGAATGATTACCCAGGTAGTTGAAATCGTTTGCAAATGTCTCGCCAAATTGTGCTACATTTCTTTATAATCATTTTGGTGTTAATAAACCGACTCGGTGACTAAACGTATTTTCCCATTGAATGCACAGCTACAATGGCCGACTCCTCTGGTTGTTTTCACTGCAGGACTCGTACATTGCAAACCGAGCGGACACAATGCAAAACATTGAGCAGACAATCGTAGAGCTCGGAGGAATCTTCCAGCAGCTCGCACACATGGTGAAAGAACAGGAAGAGGTTGTACAGAGGTCAGTGTCATCTCACTTACCTGTTAGGCTTGCAATGAAGTGTAGTGACAGAAATCTCAGAATACATCCTTTCGTTTGTGCAATGTGCATGGTACTTTCTTTCTCCAAATTGTTTTAATTTTATATGGACAACAATTTTGAGGAGGTGCTGGCTACCAGCATTTGTGAAATCAGTATTACACTGTCTTAAAGACAATATTTCAGAAAAACAAGATTAACTTGACATTTCACCTAAAATAATTAGTATAAAATATCTTATTTTTAACTGACAGCTGTTGTCATTTCCCATTTCATTTAACGTGTCTCTTGTTGCCCTCCCTACAGGATTGACTCGAATATAGAAAACACTTTCATGAAAATACTGCACATTTCACATAAAAATAAATTACAGTACCGGTAGATCATTAGTTTCAAATATCTTCTTTCATTTGAACTTGTGTCTCTTGTTGCCTTCTACAGGATTGATTCGAATGTAGAAGACACCTTTATGAATGTGGAGGCGGCACACTCCGAGATCCTCAAATACTTCCAGTCTGTGACGTCGAATCGCTGGCTCATGATCAAAATCTTCGGCGTGCTCATCGTCTTCTTCATCATATTCGTTGTGTTCATGGCATGAGGAATGAACCTCTCTTAGGCGAAGTGGTTAGGGTCATCTACAGACTCATTTCTTCTTGTCCTCCTCTTGCTGACTGTCCCCGTCCAATTATCGTTAATTTCCTGGGCGCCTGGGCGCAGTCGAAGGCACATGTGAAAGACAACATATGATAAACATGATAAAGGAATTTTATCATTCTCTTCTAATAAGTGACTTTTTGTGAAAGCAGCACTTTTGAATAAAGTAGTTTGCAAGTAATGGCGTCCCAAGTTGCTGCACTGAACGGAAACAGGGTGGGAGATTGGAACCGAGGTGGTGTATATATATATTAGGGGACACGTGGAACTTGTAATTCCCGCAAAAATCTATGACATTTGGGTGATGATGTTTCGCTTTGCTGGGGAAAGGCTTTGCCAGGGAAATGGAATCTGCATTGAAAGTTGATAGGGAATTTACAGCGATGTCCAGATTCCAGCTGAATTCGATGCAAGTGTCATCATGAATCTGTAGTCACTGCAGAAACCAGACATTTGGGGGTGTTGTCTGAACCATTGAGAAGCGATTTTGAAGTGGCAAATTCATGGTTAAACTGTTTCATTAAATGTCATTTAAAAATGTTCATTGCCATGGAACCTAGTGTTCTCGTGTGTTACTAGCATGACAACAAATGGTTATCGGTGACGAATATGTACAAGGTGGTGACAGTTTCTGCGTTGGCCATTTTGGCGACATTATCGAATTTGAGGTTAAGATGCATGTGAATGTGATATCGAGTGTGTGCTGGTGTCTGTGCGCCTCAAAATTGTATAATTATAATGTACAGGTGATGATAATTGGAGGACTGGTATGTAAATAAAGATTTTCTGTGAACCATATGCAGGTGTTGTTTTGGAGTCGATTCCAGAAAGTTGAGATGTTTGTAATACCAACACTGGCGGGGTGGGACAAATAACAGTCCCAACATTTGGTAGCATTAAAATGGGAGGAGGAAGGGGAAGAGGAAGACAGGGGGTTGTCACCACGTATCTTGGAGAAGATAAACTCTGCCAATGACACCACTGACTTGTTCGAAATTGTTCTGCTAAGTTATGTAAGGTAATGAAAGTTGTGGGTGCAGTATCAAACTAATGTAGACCGCAGTTGGTCTTGTCCCTGTCCACATAAACTGAATATTGCACTGTGGCTCAACACATTTTACCCAGGTTACTTTGTGCAGAAGCAAAATGAACAGACTGAACAGCAGATCCCACACATTATTGACAGAAATATTTTTCTTGGTTAAAGAGAGGACATGGAATTACATTAGCAAAGAATCAGTGTAGACTAGATATTAGAAAGTTCTCATTTTCACAAAGAACAGTAAATGAATGGAACAGATTGTCAGCTGACTGTGTAGGTGCTAGTAATGTTAATATGTTTAAAAATAAAATCGACATACCTAAGAAGGGCGGGGTACATTTAGATAGGCAGGACTCGCGATAAGCCAGAGCTTCCTTGTCCACCTGCCATCTAGAGTTGAATCTCTAGGTGGCAATCTTGTTAAATCTCGTTAAATCATAACATTTTGAATGAAGTTGAGTCCATCTCCAAGAAATGCGGTAGCAACAACTTTGGTATTGAAAACAAGCACATTTATTAAAAACCAATCCAACTCATGTCATCTAGCTATGTTGTTAATAAGACGGTGACACATCGTGTCGTGAACCCAAAAATTAAAAAATTAAAAAAGCATCTACAAACAATAAATTCATGCAAGCCTATCTACATCTTCAGTGGGCCAAGGCCTCTATATCTGGCTGTTAATTCAACTAAATGGATAGTATTTATTTCGCCTGCATCAGTCATCACAGGTACCACAAGTGCATCACTTCTGGATTGTCTCGCTAGTTAATATGGTTATGCAACAGTTACCATAGCAACAAATATAAAGCATATCCTAGTATCCATGCATGAACATGCTCAAGTAATCTTGTTTTGGCAGTGATGAAGCTTCTACTTCCCTGATTGCTATATTCATATTTGTTAACACTGTACTATGCAGTATGCAGATATAACATGAAGCAGATGTATATTTACAACCCTGGTTGAATATAATAAAAAATTATAACTGCAATGTAATTATGCTCTTGATAAAACATTCCATTGTTTTCCAGAACACTTAAGAAATTAGTATGTTAAGAAATCTTGCAATAAAAATATCTTGCAGGAATATAAAAGTATACAAAATGAATGCTTAATATATAAATTCACGATAATAAAAAATTCAATTATGAGCATGTATTTCACTATCAGTATCTGAAAACAAGTGCTCAGTAACTCGAGCTGGCTTCCCTGATTCTGCATTTCCACTGGATGAAATATCACTGTGAATTCTGCTAACATTTTCTGCAACACCAACGTTAGTAATACACTACCAAACCCTGAAGCTATTCATGTGTCACAAAGTTCACCAAAATGATGATGAACAGTTTTCATAGTTACTTTACCTTATCTCTTTCATGTTTCAATCGCTTTCTAGCAGTAATTAGTCATGTAAAAAGAGAAATTGCCCAAGGCCACATGTGATGTTAATAATGTTGGGTCATATTTGGCGAGGTTCAAAGCCGTCCACGTCAGCATTTTCTGTCATGCTCTGTCCTTGAAACAGTCGTCTGGGGGCACTTTTCTGTGCCCGAGATAAGTCTTGGTATCGGTAACTGACAGAGCTGTGAAAAGAAGGATTCAAGGAAGCTGATACAATGCAAAAAGTAAAGATAATGGGACCAACTCATTATGATAAAGAGCTCTTAAGAAAAACTAATCTTTAAATAAACATGTTGTTAAAGTAACGGATTCTTTCAAAACGCAAATATCCATTGCCATAGTACCGAGGACACTATTCCCAAACACACCAGTGACAATGTCCAATGTCACACTGGTGCTTCGTGGTGTTGACAGTGGTCAGGCATTCAAGGTCATTGTTAACGATCAAAATTTATTTTAAAGTGCAAAATCAGGTTTAAGAGCTCTTAACAACATAGGTGAAATGGTCCCATGGTTATTCAGTAAAGATAAGGTCTTATGAAGCATGGTATCCTGCTCAAATTGCCCTACATTATACACTCTTGAAGACCTGTTTCATCTCAGATTCTCTAGGAAGTATTCAGCCATGTTGCAATTATTTTATGAAGATTGATTTTTTCATTCATACAACTAAGCCAAATAGGAATATTATGGACTGAGGAGAGTTGACTGAACATTATTACAATAATCCAAACGTCTTCAAGGCATGTTGGTAGTATTAGTCCAGTTATCTGGGTTGGATCGTTGGGTGAAAATAACACAATGCACAATTTATCACCCTAAGCCAGACCTCATTTAGCGGATCACAAATCACATTTGTTTTTATCCATATCCATAGTGCGTGAATCGTTCAGTTATATGTCAGGTGAGACGACTGTTCACAAAGCTTATGAAACAAGAGGAAAGACAAAATAAAATTGACTTGCAGAAGCAGTTTTTAATCGCCAGTGTAGAAACAATATTATAATCAGTGTAACGACTGTAGACTCACGTTCCCACGAATTCTGCCTTTGCCTTCCTCTGTTTTGCCGCTCTCATCTCAATGACGTAGCACAGGCCGAGGATGAGTAGGAGGGGCACTGTGCAGACGATGACGATGATGACAATGATGATGATGACGTCAAGTTTTGAGTTCTCACACCTTTCACCCGTGGTGCCAGACGCACAGCTAGATAACAACAGACAGCCACAAACTTAACTATAATCCCACCAATATTTCATTTATGTTAATTAATATAACGCACTAACAAGTTGAGTAAATATGTTAACGATATATTACAACCAAATCCAATTGCTTTTACTAAGCACAGAAATGTATATATAAATGCTTCCATTCAATGCAAAAATTAGCACGTAAAATGTATTCATTTAAAAATCATCTACCGGTACACGTCCATATACAACATTCATTTTACACATGAAGTGATGAGCAAATGCTAACTACCCCCCCCGCCCCCCGCCCCCCCGCCCAGGTATATCCTTCATGTTGCTGTTGTCTATCATTCACACTTGAATTTACTTGGCTATTGCTACACACAAACAACAAGGCCATGTGCACTGTATTGCTCTCCACAACTCTCTCATCTGTTTGTAAATGTTCAGTTTGGTGTAGTAATGTCATCATCAGGGTTGGGTGTCAGTCAACCAATGCCAAGGTTTTACTCAGACTAATTTGCTATTCTTTACTGTACACACAGATTATTTGTGACTACCAGGAATAAATTAATTGTGATATAGCTGCATTATTGAGATGATTCTAAAGTGACATTCAAACGTGTTTATGACTCACATAATCCAATCTTACTAATCCCAAGTAAATACTTACACACAGTACCAGGTACCGTTTATCCAATCTTACTAATCCCAAGTAAATACTTACACACAGTACCAGGTACCGTTTATCCCATCTTACTAATCCCAACTAAATACTTACACAGAGTACCAGGTACCGTTTATCCCATCTTACTAATCCCAAGTAAATACTTACACACAGTACCAGGTACCGTTTATCCAATCTTACTAATCCCAAGTAAATACTTACACACAGTACCAGGTACCGTTTATCCAATCTTACTAATCCCAAGTAAATACTTACACACAGTACCAGGTACCGTTTATCCAATCTTACTAATCCCAAGTAAATACTTACACACAGTACCAGGTACCGTTTATCCAATCTTACTAATCCCAAGTAAATACTTACACACAGTACCAGGTACCGTTTATCCAATCTTACTAATCCCAAGTAAATACTTACACACAGTACCAGGTACCGTTTATCCAATCTTACTAATCCCAAGTAAATACTTACACACAGTACAAGGTACCGTTTATCCCATCTTACTAATCCCAAGTAAATACTTACACACAGTACCAGGTACCGTTTATCCCATATCTTACTAATCCCAAGTAAATACTTACACACAGTACCAGGTACCGTTTATCCCATATCTTACTAATCCCAAGTAAATACTTACACACAGTACCAGGTACCGTTTATCCCATATCTTACTAATCCCAAGTAAATACTTACACACAGTACCAGGTACCGTTTATCCCATATCTTACTAATCCCAAGTAAATACTTACACACAGTACCAGGTACCGTTTATCCCATATCTTACTAATCCCAACTAAATACTTACACACAGTACCAGGTACCGTTTATCCCATATCTTACTAATCCCAAGTAAATACTTACACACAGTACCAGGTACCGTTTATCCCATATCTTACTAATCCCAAGTAAATACTTACACACAGTACCAGGTACCGTTTATCCCATATCTTACTAATCCCAAGTAAATACTTACACACAGTACCAGGTACCATTTTCGTATGTGTTCACTGTTCCGCCATTCTCACAAAAAGACGCTCTTTTTGCACACATTTGTTCTGTCAAGAGAATAAAATAAGACGCACTGAATCCAATTTGCAACAATCAACACTCGCCAAATACAAGACAATGTGTACGATTGCTATGCCGAAGACAGGATAGTTTAACATATGGGTGCACTTTATGGCTTGGTTATCATCACATGTTAGCATCACAGTGGTGCCACCTATCTTGTGGAACATGTACTAGTACACACCAACTCTGTTAGGATCATCAGAACCTCACAGCAAGGTGGATAATTGATCTCAGCTGGGGCTGAAATCTATAAATCCATTAAAATAGTTTATGAACCTTGTGTGACAGTTTTGTCTAACAGAACTGGTATGATACTACAGTGTAGTAGCATTGTTTGGGGTACGTGTAGTTGTCAAAGACATATATTACTTGTGGAACGTGAAAGGGTTCTGGGCAAAATATGATATTAAAAATATCCAACCAGTTTAGATTTCTAAATGTACATAATTTTATAACTAACCCCAACAGTAGAGATGTCAGCTCGATCATGCTTTGGTTATAAAGCCAAGCTGTTATATGTCATTCATACACGTTTTTATTTTGAAGTGAGATTGTTTAAAAAATATATATTTTATAAACATTGATGCAATAAAAATAGGAACAAGAATTTAATAATTATATTTAATAAACATTATTTATTCAGGATAATCTTATAAAATATACATTTGATCTTCCCAAGGGTCATGATTGTTAACGTAACTGTACATATGTAATAAATTGTGTAATTCTGTTAAAATATAGTGAATAAAATATTAAAATTAGAAGTGTAGAAATTATAAAACCACGATAAATAGCATCAATAAATATAATAAAAACATTTAGTAAAAAACGTTCATTGCATTGTGTGCCACTATTGTCTAATTTAATAATAATAACATTCCGCAGATCTATAATTATGCCTCAGAACCCTAAACACGCAGAGCGTTTGAGTTTCTTATTTCTGGATTTAAACTATCCCATATTGGTGCGCCATTAATGACAATAGAGTTCTTGAAGACGTTGGGTCCTGCTCTTGGCACACACAAGTCCCCTCTTACATTTCACCGGGTTGTTCTGGTCGAAAAGTTTGAGACCGATTTGAACAATGCACACATATAGTCTGGAATGACCAACACGTTCATGTTTTGAGCCATAGATTATATGGACACAGTGAACCATACACATGGTATGTGTGTAGAAGACAGAACAAGATCCCACCTGTTTGTTGAGAAAGTGATGCTGTTGCACCGACCACAGTGTCTGTCTCCTGGACTGCATCGTTGATGAGACAGCGAACATCCTCCTCCTCAGCTCCAGCAAACGGCTCCTTGAGAACCACTTCATGTTCCACAACTACGCTTCCCTTCCTGAAAGCAATGTCAATACCTGGGTAATCGTGGTCCATAATCTCACTTTAAAAGTTTCAGGATAAGATACATGTGGCCGAGAAAGCTGGTGCCCAGAGACTCTGAGAGTAGAAGGAAAAAGGACCTAGACAGTTCTCGGAGGTTGCTGTGTAAAGAGGGAGATTTGGAAGGATTGATAGAGGGATAGAGAGGGAAAACGAAAGAGAGAGAGAGAGAGAGAGAGAGAGAGAGAGAGAGAGAGAGAGAGAGAGAGGAGTGGAGGCAGTTGTAGTGCAAAAGTGTCTTAATTAACCAGAAACTAGGATCAATTAAAGCCAAACTCATCACCTCAATATAGGGTAAAACAGAGAAGAACAATATAAATCCTTTGTTATTGACACAATCTCACTTCAAAGAAAATGTGTATATAAATGACATATAACAGCTTGGCTTTATAACCAAAGCATGAGTTGAAATCTCTACCGTTGAGGTTAGTTATAAAATTCTGTCCATTCAGAAATCTCAACTGGTTTGATATTTTTAATACCATATTTTGCCCAGAAGCTTTCGAAGTTTCACAAATAATATTTGTGGTTGACAACTACACATACCCCAAACAATGCTACTACATGTAGTATCATAATTATCAGTACTGTCCTACAGAAATACTACTCTACAGCTTGAGTTAAAAACAACAACATACATTCATCTGTCATTAATAACTGAACATACCTGATATCAGTAATGATGACATCTGACACCTCTCTGTTTGGCTGCAGATAGGAATTGTAGATTTCTATCAGCTGAAACACCCAATAATATGCCAATAATGACTCAGAACCGACAGACAAAGAGGAGAAAATAAGTGACAAGTCTATACTCAGAGTGACTATTAATTAGGAGGGTTTTGTGAAATAATGAAGCATCAGCCAATTTTGCCCAGCAAAGCTTTACAATTTTGCTCACTACATGTATCTGTTCTGTCCAGCTCGTCTATGGATTTTTTCCTGAATGTGTAACTAACAATCGTCTGTTTTGATATAAGACAAATACATCGAAACCATTTTTCTGTCTGATTACATTTGAGATGAATCTAGGTGTGAATGTGTTCTCCTTATCTTGTCATTTTTGAGCCATCGCCACTGTAAAATCATCTGATCCCCTCCACCACTCCAGAGGCACATCTCAGGTGGCTACCTCCGAACAGCCCAAACTTGGGCTAACGCAGGAGTTGTTCTTCTCTAGAATTAGTGAGTCCACTACAGGTTACACATTTCCCCCTGTGTGGGATCTTTTACTTCCCCTGGCATAGGCACCAGATAGAAGGGACCATCGGCTTTTAGTGTCTCTTCCGAAAGACACAGGCAAATGTGGGGTGAACGAAATTGCCTAAGTTTCGAAACGGCGGTAGAATTGAACCACCGTCCCCTCAATTGACAGTCCGGTGCTCTACCGCACGACCACCGCTCCCCACACCCTGTGCAACCTAAGAGTTTGTGTCTCTTGTGATCATGTTGTAATGAACCTTACAGCTCATGACCACTTGGACTACCATCAGCCATTAGTCTTCATGCATCTGGACAAGTCTTTGTGCACTTCTGTTTCCCGTTTGGCCTTACCGTGTGCGTTAGGTTTGTCTCAAACTCCTTTGTCTGTGGGTCTTTTCTGTTGTTGTAGACGGCTTTCCACTGTATTTGTAGCGTCATTGTCAAGGTCACTCTCCCTGGGGACGAATGAAAGGGAATGTTGTTAATTCAATGAGAAATGCACCTATCTGAATTGTGCTTGTCACAACACACATATACAAATATTGTTCTGTCTTATGAAATAAAGAAGGACAACTCTGCAGGAACTAGCAGAAGACGACATGTGTATGTGCCTTACATCGGCAGACTAACTAAACAGGCGGTAAGGATTATGAAATCATGATGCATCAGTGCACATTGCTACAAGCCAACTACCACACTGAAGTCAATCCTGGTGTACCCCAAGGACAAGACAGAGATGGCAGTGTGAGACGATGTATGACATAGTACAATAATGTGATCATCGGTGTACTGGAGAAACAGCATAACCACTTGGCACAAGAATCAAAGGACATTTATCTTATCACTAACCACTGTCAGCTATACCACAAATCAAACACAGGCCACACATGTTCAATGAAGGATGTAAAAGTACTAGACACTGTGAGAACTGGCACCGGATGAAGAGAAGGGAGGCAATGAACATCCACAGAGGGAAGGCTTCACTGAGTAGAGATGTCGACCAGGAGCTCACACCCCACCACTCCAGGAGCTCCCACCCTACCATTCCAGGAGCTCCCACCCTACCATTCCAGGAGCTCCCACCCTACCATTCCAGGAGCTCCCACCCACCACTCCAGGAGCTCCCACCCCACCACTCCAGGAGCTCCCACCCCACCACTCCAGGAGCTCCCACCCCACCACTCCAGGAGCTCCCACCCCACCAACTCCAGGAGCTCCCCCCAACACCCCACCACTCCAGGAGCTCCCACCCTACAACTCCAGGAGCTCCCACCCCACCACTCCAGGAGCTCCCACCCCACCACTCCAGGAGCTCCCACCCCACCACTCCAGGAGCTCCCACCCCACCACTCCAGGAGCTCACACCCCACCACTCCAGGAGCTCCCACCCCACCACACCAGGAGCTCCCACCCCACCACACCAGGAGCTCCACCCCACCACTCCAGGAGCTCCACCCCACCACCCAGGAGCTCCCACCCCACCACTCCAGGAGCTCCCACCCCACCACTCCAGGAGCTCCCACCCCACCACTCCAGGAGCTCCCACCCCACCACTCCAGGAGCTCCCACCCCACCACTCCAGGAGCTCACACCCCACCACTCCAGGAGCTCCACCCCACCACTCCAGGAGCTCCCACCCTCACCACTCCAGGAGCTCCCACCCCACCACTCCAGGAGCTCCCACCCCACCACTCCAGGAGCTCCCACCCCACCACTCCAGGAGCTCCCACCCCACCACTCCAGGAGCTCCCACCCCCACCGGGCTCCACCACACTCCAGGAGCTCCCACCCCACCACTCCAGGAGCTCCCACCCCACCACTCCAGGAGCTCCCACCCCACCACTCCAGGAGCTCCCACCCCCCCACTCCAGGAGCTCCCACCCCACCACTCCAGGAGCTCCCACCCCACCACTCCAGGAGCTCCCACCCCACCACTCCAGGAGCTCCCACCCCACCACTCCAGGAGCTCCCACCCACCACTCCAGGAGCTCCCACCCCACCACTCCAGGAGCTCCCACCCACCACTCCAGGAGCTCCCACCCCACCACTCCAGGAGCTCCCACCCCACCACTCCAGGAGCTCCCACCCCACCACTCCAGGAGCTCCCACCCCACACTCCAGGAGCTCCCACCCCACCACTCCAGGAGCTCCCACCCACCACTCCAGGAGCTCCCACCCACCACTCCAGGAGCTCCCACCCACCACTCCAGGAGCTCCCACCCACACTCCAGGAGCTCCCACCCCCAACTCCAGGAGCTCCCACCCACCACTCCAGGAGCTCCCACCCCACCACTCCAGGAGCTCCCACCCACCACTCCAGGAGCTCCCACCCACCACTCCAGGAGCTCCCACCCACCACTCCAGGAGCTCCCACCACCACTCCAGGAGCTCCCACCCACCACTCCAGGAGCTCCCACCCCACCACTCCAGGAGCTCCCACCCCACCACTCCAGGAGCTCCCACCCCACCACTCCAGGAGCTCCCACCCCACCACTCCAGGAGCTCCCACCCACCACTCCAGGAGCTCCCACCCCACCACTCCAGGAGCTCCCACCCCACCACTCCAGGAGCTCCCACCCCACCACTCCAGGAGCTCCACCCACACTCCGGAGCTCCACCCACCACCAGGAGCTCCCACCCACCACTCCAGGAGCTCCCACCCCACCACTCCAGGAGCTCCCACCCACCACTCCAGGAGCTCCACCCCACCACTCCAGGAGCTCACACCCCACCACTCCAGGAGCTCACACCCCACCACACCAGGAGCTCCCACCCCACCACACCAGGAGCTCCACCCCACCACTCCAGGAGCTCCCACCCCACCACACCAGGAGCTCCCACCCCACCACACCAGGAGCTCCCACCCACCACTCCAGGAGCTCACACCCACCACTCCAGGAGCTCCACCCCACCACTCCAGGAGCTCCCACCCACCACTCCAGGAGCTCCCACCCACCACTCCAGGAGCTCCCACCCCACCACTCCAGGAGCTCCCACCCTACAACTCCAGGAGCTCCCACCCTACAACTCCAGGAGCTCCCACCCCACCAGTCCAGCTCACGTCATGTGACATAACACAACTGTAACATCAAGCAGTTTACAATGTACAGACAACTTTGCCATGTTTCTTGAGAGACAAACATGTACAAATAACTGAAGAATAGACACAGATACCATTTTTCAGTACAATGTCTGATAAATCATGACACATTTGGAAACTGTTTACGTGCAAACACAAACTGTCTAAAATTGTCTGCTATAAATGACACATTTTACATAAATAACTTTAACAAAACTTATTTGTTGTAAATACAATTCTTACGCTTCATTGTCTTCGCGCCAATGCTTGGGGCTTCTGTTTCTGTTGTGATGTCTTCAGTATCTGGAGATGATGTGACAGGATGCTGGTTTGTCACAGTACTCTCTGCAGCACTACTGGTCGATTTCACAGTTCTTGTGCTAGGTGGCGCTACTGTAGGATTTGTTGTTGTTGGGGGGGGGGGGGGGGGGGGGGGGGGGGGGGGGGGGGGGGGGGGGGGGGGGGGGGGGGGGGGGGGGGGGGGGTAAGACCGCTTGATTTGGTAGTAGTTGAAGTAGTCTGTGTTACTTTCTCAGGTTCCTTTGTCGTCATGGAGATGGTAGATGGGGTTGCTATAGTGGAAGTTGTTGTTGCTATGGTGGAAGTCGTTGCCGCTGTGGCAACTGTTGTGGTTGTCACGGCAACAGCAGACATGGTTGTTGTGGGTGTCTCTGGTGGAATTGTTGTTGTGTCAACTTTGGGTGTTGTTGGTTTTGTAGTTAGTGGTGTCTTAAAGGGTTTCTGGTGGTGGAAAGTGGTAGTGGTTGTGGTTGGTGAGTCTAACACACATGGACCCGAAGCCCAACTCATTTTCAAACTTTAGTCCAGTTTATCACACCAGTACCCTATCAACACAACGCATGCGATGTTCAATTAAAATAAAATAAAATAAAATGAGATTCACTTTACTTTCCTAAGAAGGATATTCACCATTCAAACCCACATGATCTTGTATGCAAGAAATTAAGATACATTGGGTAGATCCATATGGTATTAACTGTGCATAGTTTGTCACTCTCCAGAGAAGTTAGATGGTGTTTGATTGAACAGGTCTGTCAGGGAAGTAATGTGTAAAGCGCTTTGAGCAATCCTGAGGATTGGATACTGCGCTATATAAGAACTTACCTTTATTTTTTATTTTTTTAATGTTACATTCACTGCTATTTTGTATGTTATAGTTAAATCTCTCTTCACAGTAACCTTAATACAAAAATAATACATAGATCCTTACATAAACGGTGAAGCACATAAACATGTCATTAGGCCACAACTCTAATTCATAAAGATCAAACAATTAATAAATTCTTAATTGTTTTTACAAATTACAAAATACTTGCATATCATTACAACTGTAAACAAGTCAAACCAAGCGCATGTGTCCATTGTAGGTAAATGTCCAAGACTGACCTGCAGTGACCCTCCATACACTGGTGGCCAGCCTCCCCCCGCACACGTCTCCCTCTATCGTACCACTGCACTTAGAGTTACATGTGTCTGTTTCACCATGGTGACCGTAGTCGTTGCCACAGTAACAACGGTTGCCATCCTGTTACAAGAAATTAAATACATATGTTAGCCATCTCATTATGTAATATGTATTAAACATGTGCATAAGTTAGTCACCCCACCCCACATGGCTAGGGCTTTGGACACTTGACCAACAGAATCTGGCTTTGAATGTTGTGCTGTGGTGTTGAACCTTGGGCAATTTTTTCATATATATATATATATATATATATATATATATATATATATATATATATATATATATATATATATATTATATATATATATATATTTATATATATATATATAATAGATATCAGAGCATGTACAACAATGTGATTTTTATAAGAAATTATGTCACATTAACGACAACAGTATGGACCCACCTGCAGACCCGCAAACTTGTAGCCAATCAGGTAACATTTCAAGACACATTTGATTGTCGATAGATTTGGCTCCGAATCCCATGCGAGATGTTCAAGGTCACGGTCATTTTGCTTGTCTTTGAAGCACCCAACATAAGAACTATTTTCAGCGTCTGCTTCTGTAATATATAAATATAAAGGCACATAAATAAATTATATATATATCTTCATCATCATCTTCATCACCATCACCAAGTGGCAATCTAGACCTTATAAATGGCCTGTGTGGGAAATCAGAAATTTCTCGAGGATTTGTTTGTGTTAAAAAGTGGGTGTTTTTTCAAGGTTTAACATTTTACTTAATAGTTTGTTCTTATGACTATAACACATCATGTTGAAGGTACAGTGCATGCCAAATCATTGTGTTAAATAATTTGTTATTAAGCTTGTAACAATATCCGCAATTCAAAGTTTCCACTGCACAACACGTTCAATGGGTAAACAAAAACACCGTTTCAAAACAAACTTTATTGCCAACAATGGCGAGGCAAGCCGAGCTAACTGCCATCATACCCTTTGATGTTCTGTGTTCCTCAGTCGTAATGCTTCTGACAACAGTGTTACTGTTACAAATTACTGTGCTGGTTATTTCGTAGAGAAACTGACATCATTGTGTCATGAAAAAGTACCGTACCTGTTTTCTGTACACAAGTGCCATGTTGACACTGTGGACAAGGAAGGCATGTCTTGCTACCTCCAGCCGGGAACGACGTGTCACACTTTGAACATGTCGCACCAGAGAAAAACGGGTAACAGAAACACCTGAAAAAGCACAGCAATGTAGTGTCTGACTCCAATGTGTAGGTTGGTCATAGGGGAATACATTGTTCAAGACTCAGCCTTGGTATTGAACGGTCTTCTTTGTCGTTCACATCTGTAAGTGGCTGTGGCTCAATGATGCAATTAAATTAAATTAAATTAAATTAAATTAAATTAAATTAAATTAAATTAAATTAAATTAAATTAAATTAAATTAAATTAAATTAAATTAAATTAAATTAAATTAAATTAAATTAAATTAAATTAAATTAAATTAAATTAAATTAATTTCAAAACACACAACATTAAAAAGCAAGCAATACAAATAATAAGTCACATGGTATGAATGAAATACAATTAAGAAATATGTTTTGAAAAGGAGTAGACATGAAGTGAAACACTTATATATTATGTGTCTACCTCTGTGAACACTTTTCATAAAAATGATAAGAATGACTGCTATGTGTCATTAATTTCTTTAATTCTATGGATGGCAGCAACAACAGACAATAAAGACAGAAGGAAATTCAGTTACTTTGGAGCATAACCTGAAAAATATGACCTTTCAACCCATTACCTATAGGTCTTGATCACGTCATGTTTCAAAAGTTAAATTTCAAAGTGAATTTCTTACAAAATAAAAAATATTTGAGCCATGAACAATATATTCTATAAAAAATGGAACACTTTCCCATGGCCTAATATGGTCATGTAGGTAATTCGCATAGTACGTCATTCTAGCAAACCAATAAGTAACATTTTTACTTTCTTCATAGTCAATTGATCTTACACAGAGCGAAAACGACAAACATCACATATCCAATCTGATGACTGGACTTCCTTAATTACTTTAGATTTACAACCAACAACTCTCAAATTTAATAAAAAAATTATTAGCTAAGCTGGAAATCATCTGATTGCTGCTAATTAAAATGTCAAAAGTATGGTGCTACGTCACACCATAGGTGCCCGATATTTTTCGAATTCCTCCTGATGTGTCTTACTTATTCAAGATAATTAAAATCACAAGAATAAGTACACTCACTTGTCGACACCGATACACTGGCCGTGTTTGCTGCAGTGATTCACCCCACTGCATGATGGGACATCGCAGGTGTCCCCGAGCCAGCCCCCGTCACAGCGACATTTGTTCGGGCCACTGCACGTCCCGTGACTGCTGCACTCATTGACCTCAGAGCAGCTGAATTTGTTACAGGCCTCTCCATTGTAGCCCTTATGGCAGGCACATGTGTTGTCCCCTATACAGGCGCCATGCGTCCCACAGTCGATCTCGCATTGTATCTCAGAGCGAGCTGGTCAAAAATACAATGCTTATTTTCAGTCATGTCTTTATAAAAACATAATATAGTTTTGAAATACTGCAGTATTCAGTCATTTGAGCTATTCAAGGTTAACCTACACTTTAATCCCTGGGAGATATGCTCTATCAAACGCCATCTCGGCTTCTATGGGAAGCATTCAGCCACATAGTACTTACTACAAGAAAACTATCCGTACACAATTCCACCACTGTCGTGTGGTATTTTATTCATATGGCCGAGATGTAATTTGATTGTTCATAATCTCTTACCTGGTGACTTTTAAACAACTTTTTGAAACTTGTCTCTTATGGGTTGCTTACGCAACATAGACACCACCATTGATTTGATATAATTTGTTTTTGTTTCATATCATTATGTTATATATGCTTATGTATCAATTTTACACAATATTTTTACATATTTAATAATCTTACCTGATGGTCATTGTGACAAAAATGTAAACCTTGCAACGCAAATCAAGTAAAAGTCCGTAACTTTTATTTCATTCAGTCCATAATATTATTTCATTCTAGTTTTAATAAATATGCTTTGCCACATTTTATGTATCCATTTCAATCTCTACGATTGCCCAGTTAGAAATAGAACTAAAACTATTATTATTATAACTGATTGGCAGGTAGTTCACATAGCATGGAACTATCACACAAACACACCTAACAGTATGCAGTTGACTAATGTTCATCTACACTGCTGTGGTTCCAGGGTTTTATGCAGGTTACAATTTTTGTCAGTCACACTTTTTTGGTGAACATGTGGAGGTTAACTCACATACATACAACCAGTTGAAATGTGGTTGACCTTAAATAAACTACAAATGTACAGGTGGCACCCATTTTGAAAGCAGGAGACATTTTGTTCTTTCAATTTTGTTACCCATCCACCGATATATTTACCTTTCCACAATATATGGATTTTACCTGTCCAAAGGACATAAACCAAAAGGCACTGCTTTCACTTACCGATGCATTTATAAGTGACATTGGCGTATTTGTAAATTCCGGGACATGGGTCGCCCAGTTTGCTTGTCAAGATGTACACCCCACAGTTTTCGTAGGCATTGCACAGTTGTCGCAGCTTAGACAGAGCTTTTGTGTCAAAGCAGTCAGCATCAGCTGGGGCTTTAACGTGAGGGCAAGTCTCGTTACCATGGCGACCGTAGAATGCTGACTTGATGGAAATTGCTTTTCCTTTCGGGCATGTTATCATCATCGTGAAGCCCTCACACGCCGACACATTCTTCAGGATGTCTGGTAAACACAATGCAAGATTGTTTTAAGTGATAGCAGTTGCTAAACAAACTACATACGTCTGTCATTAATACTGAACACACAGCTGTTCGCATGGTTCTGCTTCTGTGTCAAGGTCGAACAGAAAGTTAGCTTACCGGCGTTGCCACCAGGTGCCGCTGTGGTTGCTGGTGACACCGTTGTTGTTGTCGCCGTCACCTCTGGACACCACCGGCATGACTCGATACAATTTATCGCCATCCAGTCTCTAGTTTTCACACATTCTCCAGCCATTGCAAAGTATTCACAACTCTTGTGTATGTTCCCACAGGCTGAAACATATAAGTGTATCACACTATACAAGAGGCAGACATAAGTGTATCAACAGCATGCCATTTTTTTCAGAATTTCTAAAGTATTAAATTTCAGGATATTGTTCAAAATCAGTTGGTAAATTTTTATAATTGTAATGATTTATTATGGCGAGTAAAATACATTTCTATATGTCTGTGAATAATAAACCTGTGCAAAATGATAGTGCATGATGTACGTGAGACATCAGATACATTTTAATTACTGGGAATTTTTTATTTTACTTAATATAATACTCATTTTCGGTTTAGGTGCTGTATGAATTAATTTATTTCATCAAAACATTATTGATAATGTTTATTTTGTTTCACATCATGGATAGTATGTTACCATTCCATATTTCGTTAGATTTGTAAAAAAAGACTACAATCTTGAAACACCAAAAATAATAAACTTGTGTTTACTTTGAAGCAGTTAAGAATTGTGAAATATTCATTGACTGTATATTTGATGTAAACTACCGTGGTAGCACTACTTCTCATTCTTAGGCACTATGTAAAGACTGAATGAGTATTCACAGTTCCAGAACGTGTACATGTTGATGTGTGCTATGACATATATATATATATATATATATATCACCAGTTATTCGTAATGCAAGTTACATAAAATACCCCGAACCACCTGGCTGAACCAATTGCAGAAAACCCACAAAACATACTCAAAACCTTTACCTGTAATTTTGGAAGAATTCAGACAAAATAAAAGTGTTACTTTTCCTTAAACTGGTCATAAATTACTACTGAAAAGTGTGGCACTCAAGATGCAAACTCTCACGAGAAATCTGATAACATATCCATGTTGGCTAGCTCAATTATAGGGGATAGTACTGAGTTGGCGAAATTAAATATCAAACATTGTAAAAGACACATTTATAACGGAAAAATTGATGTGGGTCCAGATTCTACACAATAGCCAATTATAGGTAGTATATAGACACAACTGTATCATAGCTTTATGTAGAGGCCCGGCCACCCGTCATTTGGACGGGTAAAAACGAATATGGACGGGTTGTAGAGAGGTAAAAAAAATGAAGGAGCAAAAAAGTCTTCCAAAACCATAGATATTGTTAGTTATGCCTTGAAAGTGAGTGAAAATGGTGTCACAGTGTGTTTGTAGTTCATTTCAGGTCATCAGACACATTTAAAAGTTTGTAAACTGGCTTAAGAGTTAACATCCATGTGTCCACCAAAACATGTGTGACTGGCAATAATGTTATCCTGCATAAAGCCCTGAACTGTATATGGGCCTCACGACAACTGGTTTAGTTTTTACGAAATGAAATATTCATCAAGTATGATCAACACTGACGTTGCGTATACACAGACCTGGAATGCGACACTTGGAGCAAGTTAAGAAGCAGTCACGATACATATAGTGTGGGTTGGCGAGACATTCTCCCTGTTTGGCCAACCACTCACAGCGTGTGTCATTGCCAAGGGCGTTCACACAGGCTGCAACAAGAAGCATTATTGTGATGACACTGAAGATATGCATGAACACATTTAATCAATTTTGTCACACATAAACTCTTGTCATTAATCATGCATGCTAATAATGACCACCCTGACACTCGGTCAGGTCTGTAAACAAATAAACAAGTAAGAAAGGGTTATGGGTGAACTTGTAGATCTGCATTGTTTTAATGTTATGCAATAAACATATCATGTGTGAGTAATCACTACAGATGGTAAACATGCACATATATACAGAGTCACCACATAACAGTGCAAACTCCCAGAACACGTTCTCCCATATATATGGCCCAAAAGTGTGAACTATGCAGTGTTTTCCCGGGTAAAATGATGGGCGAGGTGGTAGGGTGAGCTGAGCAAAAGCTGAAGGTACCTTGCCTACATGAGGATCTGGGGTCATAACACACTGAATTATTTTTTATATTAACTTCAAAATGGTGCATCATGAAGTGTGTTTTAACCTATTCCCTGGCATCTAGTGGGAACAGAAATTACAAGTTAGCAAGTAAACGTATTTGTGAGTTGTACAATAGCCACCAGAGGCACAGGATACAGAGTTACGAGGTGGCAATTTTGGCATGTTTTCTGTGAGGCGGCTTAGAAAAACAGTGAGGTGGCCGACCTAGTTCATCAGTTATATTGTAATGTTCAGAGGAAACATTACCATGTATAAAGTCATACAGGCCTGTTTAACAACAGGGCCAAAATAGCATAGCAAAATATTCAGTGTATTATTGTATAGTATAGGATTTTTGCAGAGAGTTTTCTGAATAATGTTTAATCCAAGGTATTCTGAATTACTGAATTCTACTTACCCGGTAATCTGTAGCATGCAACAGTTCTGTTATATTAGCCTGTAAATTTCTCAAGAAATCAATGTTTCACAGTACATTTCTGGAGAAATGTGCTCGGGATTGACTTACCCTGACACCTGTAGTCTAGCTCCATATATTTGTAGGTGTTAGGACACGTGTCCCCACCCATTGTCTTCGAGAAGACGTCCACTTTGCACTTACTCCTTCCCGTGCAGAGTTTGTGTGCACGTTGAAAGGGTGCCGTTGTGTCACCACAACTGTTTGAGTGGATGGCCGTATGGGGGCAGATCGAATTGTCTTTGCGGCCGTAGAAGACGCCCATGATTCGCAGGGACATATTGTTGGTGCAAGAGAGTTTAGCATTTTTGCCCTCACAGGTGATGTTGTGTACTGTCGGATCTGCAAAGACATGTTATTATGTGAAAATAATGAACGAAGTGGTAAATACATCGAATGTTCTGTTATGTTCAATACATGTAATGTGTAAGGGCCTGTGAACGAAGAAACGTTTTTGAAACAGCAAGATTGAAACGTCACAAAAATAATAATGGTATCTAAACGTATAAGAGTAAACTTAATATTTTTACGTTGTTAATATGTTAATTATTATTCCATGATGATTAGCAAAATGCATTTAATTGAATTTAAATTAATTTCAGACTAAAATAATCAGATGATATAGTTTCTTAGCATAGACTCTAGTTACTGGCCTATAGTATAGGCTATACACAAACATGGTGTACAGATAATACAGTAGAGTAGTAAACAAATTAAGAAAAAAATAAAGCCTCTTTTGGGAGTATATTATAATTATTTATTTATTACAACAGCGTGCAACGTATAACAACAGCAACACATTTGGTGTATAAACGTGACTGGGCTGCTTTGCCTTGGCTTTGTTTGGACCAGACATAATTGTCATAAGTCGTAACACGGGCATGGCCTTGGACATAGTCAAACCCGACTAAACGAGGAACTCTCACCAGTTTCACATTTCCAGCACGCCTTGCGACAGTTTGCTTCCATCCAGGCTGCGTTTCCGCTGCTGCATTCACCGACCGATGCCCAGTGGTCGCACATAGCATTCTTGTTGACGCACTCTGTCAAACCACCATGTATACATAAAACATATTCAAGTCAATGCTCTAACGGATGGAAAAACGCAGTGACAGACGACGCTGCCAGTGACCGAGCGAGGCAGTGTAAGTAGCGTGTATGAAGAAGTTTCGCCATCTGCCGGGCAGCGTAACTTCCGTAAGACAAGTGTTGGGTTTAAGTAACGACACTCGTTAGAATATGAAATATAGCATTTCGGGCGCTGGCCAGTTCGAAGTTTTGAATGGCTTACACACTGCCAGATAGGTACACAAACACATCTATGAAAAACGAAATTTCAAAACAATAACCCCGAAAATGTCATCCCACCAAAAACGTTCTTCTGCAAAAGTGATCGCTAGATGTCACTACTGTACACCCATTTTTGCACTCGTGGCGCTTTCGTGATTATTATCATAGCATTTCATTGAGCAGTACTCTCATGTTCTGTTCACTGTCATTATCATACTCACTCTTCAACTGCAACTTGCCGAAAAACATACATTTAGCACATTATGGCATAGTGGCATATGAATAGTTTTAAAAAACAATATTCTGAAAATGCATTCTTAATGAACTATTATGAGGTACTCCATCAACGTGCAGTCCTAGTATGCAATATGCTAGCGCTGGACCATTTAAGTACACATCATCCGAGGCACATAAATAAATTTGCCTCTTTCTATATTCATATACTCCCCAATTTCGTCGCCCAATTGGATCTGCATTTCTGAAAACACAGCGATACTTAATACTTTTGGGGTTATTAACGGACGTGTTTTTTGATACGCTGTGCTTCTCTAGAGGGCCTTTGTCGCACACTTTCAGAAGCACCACTGTCTGTAAAGGGACGGTGCTAGCTCATCTGCCCAGAATTGATAGAAGAGTACTGTGTAACAGGAAGTCTGCTGTCTAGGACGTGGGAAAGTTAAACATCAAAAGGCGTTGCGGTTAACTCTGCTCGTCTCAGCAATGCCAACTTTGTTTAACGGAATGTATTGTTTAACATTTGAACTAACTTGTCCCAGGCGGAACATTTCCAACTGCGAACGTTGTTCGAGCTTAATATAAAGTAACTAAACACAAATTGGCAGGCAGTAAACCTTCAACATACGTGCTGTACTCACAAGAACGTAATATTAAATGAAAACATAAATCCTAGGGGCCGGCACCCTCGCTCTACCGGTGAATGTTGGCGCCGTTTTGTTGTATCTCCAGGTCTGTATAAGCTAGCGAAGTACGATTAAAAATAAATTCTCTCCGTACTCCTCAACGCCAAGACTACTGCAACTCACTGTTACATAACATACCGCTATCACAGACAGCTCGGTTACACTTACAGCGTGTCCAGAACAATGCAGCCAGGCTAATAACATGCACCAGTAAACACGACCACATCACACCATTGGCTGCCAGTTGAGAGCCGAATCGCCTTCAAAATGTTGGTAATGACTTTTAAATGCATGAATGGTTTGGCGCCGTCTTATCTTGCTGAACTTGTTCAACCATGAAAGCGTGACGGACGCCTACGCCAGAACTATGCGCCAACATTGCACCAAGCCATAATAAAGAAGTGTATTGGCGATTCAGCATTTGGCGCAGCAGCACCACGACTATGGAATGAATTATCTGTGAACATTCGTGCATCTAGAACATTATCTATGTTTAGAAAGTGTTTAAAGACATATATTTTATTAGACATTTAAATTAATTCAAATTATTGTGAAATGACGAACACTGCTTTACAATTTCCTTTTAGTGAAATACACGTTTTAATCAGTATTTATGTTTTAGATTAATGTATAGATAATTTACATACACAGATTTAGAAAATGTTTTAATTTTATATTAATTTATATAATTTATAGAGGTTTAGTACTATACATCTTTAAAACAGTGTTTAATTTATTTTAAATTTATTTATATGATCTATATAATTTACATTCAAAGGTTTACTAGTGTACATCTTAAAACCAAAATTTGATTTGATTTATATTAATTTATATAAATTACATTTATATTTATTAACACATTTATTATATCTCTTGTACAGCGCATCGATTCGCCATGCGGGAATTAGCGCTATAGAAAAACATTATTATTATTATTAAGATCTGAATGCATTAGCAGGGATTTCAAACATTATTCTAGTAGTAATAATGAAAAAACAAAATAGGTTTCATATATATATATATATATATATATATATATATATATATATATATATATATATATATATATATATATATATATATCACTGTATACATATTCAAAGACGTCCTGGTAAGACGATCAAAAGGACACTTACCGCCACATTTAAACGAGACGTTCAGATATTTATGTACACCGAGACAGGGTTCGCCAAAGGCAGGCGTCGTTGCGTTGATGTCACATTTATGCTCGTTGTTGCAAATGCGCGATGCTGTTTGTAGGGCAGTTGGTTCACTGCAGTTCGTTGTCGCTTGAGCGCCTTCTTGTGGACAGACAGATGCTGTTGTTCGGCCGAACGTCGCTTCAGTGACACGAATAACACCGTCGTCGGGGCAATCCAGCGACAGTGTCTTGTCTTGGCAGGCGAGCGTCTGGTAAACACGCGCTGTTGACAAATGAACAGAGTTAATGGCATGCTGATTTGATATACTGGTTTACTGTGGCCGTTTTGTCGTAAGCTATGCATGGTCTGATTGCCGTGCTCGCCGAACAGTTACACACAGCATTCGTAGTTATGCTGGATGCTTATGTAGCGCATATGCCCGGGTCTCTATGGTGTAACGTGTAGACTATAGAGCATACGTTGTGTGTAGAGACAACGAAGCAGCAACAAAACTTCCTTGTAACTATGCTATTAACAGGTAACACATTAATTTTGTTTAGTCCTACACCATGTTGAAAGTTGAAAAGAGCGTATGGCTATCTGTGAAATCCTCATTGAAACCTAGTTCTACATACGAAGATTCCTTTTGACTGGAATCACACTCGCGTACTAACAGTAGTACCAGGCACAATTACAATACTACACAATTATTTGGTGTAACTCAGTTATTGCATCTAATTAGGTGTCTTCCTTCTTTCCAAGCCGCAGACGAACATGGTTAACTTGTTTACAATATGACCTCGTATGCACTTTAACTTGAAGAAAAAACATTCCCAACAGCTCTGTTGTATTGGTCTGATACGGAGATAAGAAAACGCATGGGAAATTATATGGTTTGCGCTTGGTACTATAAGGTTAATGGCACGTGAGTTGACGGGCAATGCGCGTCACCACGCACGACATCAGCTCGTTGCCGCGGAAGTGACGTCACTGACGCCAACCGCCATTCTCGCCCACTTCTAGCAGCTAAGGAAAAGGGACCGACAACGGTGTGTCAGTTTGGATGAACCCGGAATACGAATACGAGTAGCAGTGGACCGGAAATGTGACATTGACGGCTACTGGGACGACGTGCGGTGCTACTGTCGAAATGGTAAGTCAACACACTGTAACACAATACCTCTAATGTAAAATATATGCTCCATTCCGGTCTCCAGACATTAGGATGGAGATACCTATCTGGCCGAAGAACTGACACTAAACTATGTACATGCACACAATAGCCAATGGCCTAGTCAGTATACCAGCAAATCAATACCTTATTCCGTTAAGCAAAGTCATTTGAAAGCATAATTCCGTGTCTTAAGTGACGGTATCCCTCATTCCACATGTAAGTACCGCATGTGTTCTTTTTCCACAAGTTTCATTCGACTTCGGAACTCCCTCCCTCAATATATTATAAATCAGAACAGCCTGGATTCATTTAAGAACACTTATCCAGACATTGCATTATTCCACGTTTTAGATCGAGTTCTTCTGCACGTATTACTGTTTACCAGTTACTGTTCTTACATATTGCACCGTAAATAAACACTTGTGTCTCTCTCTGGGTGTCTGTTTGTTAGTCAGTTTGTTTGTGGCCTGCCTACTTCATGCGATTTCTTACCAATATTGCTGTTAGACTACACTGCATTCCAACCTCTTTCCTGGTGTTCTATGTGTATCGATACATAACTCAAACTTTAAGTGCCACCGGCCTATTGTTGGACTTGGTCGTAAATCAAGTTTGAACCACGTAAGATATCGCTGGGCTCGTTGTACTTCAACGTCATACATTTCCATAAATCTTCGTGTGTTCTGTCCTCTTATTCTCCCCTCACTGCTCTGCTTCGTTCTATATGCTTTGGTGTCAATAACAGTGCCATAAGAGAGACTAATACGCCATGCAGATATACCTGTCGTCGGGAAATACTCACTGCAGAATGCGTTAAAGTGTAATCTTTCAGATGTGTTTCGATCACATCGTTAGCGCCATCTAAGTCAGCCTGTCAGTCGCTTACTTCCTGTCGGTGTTTACTTCCTGTCGGTCGTTTATTTCCTGTCGGTCGTTTACTTCCTGTCGGTCGTTTACTTCCTGTCGGTCGTTTACTTCCTGTCGGTCGTTTACTTCCTGTCGGTCGTTTACTTCCTGTCGGTCGTTTACTTCCTGTCGGTGTTTACTTCCTGTCGGTCGTTTACTTTTCCTGTCGGTCGTTTACTTCCTGTCGGTCGTTTACTTCCTGTCGGACGTTTACTTCCTGTCGGTCGTTTACTTCCTGTCGGTCGTTTACTTCCTGTCGGTTGTCCACAGGTCTTTAAGAGGCGACCATTGAACATCCGCTCAAGATAACGTCGTGATTTATGCTTGAGAATGCCGGTCAGTGGTGCTGACTTAGGTAAGCGTATATTAATTCCAAATTGTGTTAAACAGAAATGACACATCGTCTTCGAATTCACGTGTCCACATTGTAGAACTCACTAAATTTAACACGAGCGAGTTGTTTTTACAATGGTTACAGCGACACGGTGTCGCATAAAAATGCAGTGTTATATATTACGTGTACGACTACGGCGTCCTGGCTACACACCGGTAAAACTGACTCGCATCACTCCCGATTTGAACTGATTGGTCATTGTTTCAAAAATATCGTCACGGTAACAAGTCTCGCAAGGTAGTTTACGTGGCCGACTTTTACTCGCAATATCTATCATGCAACACTATGTTGTCCAACTAAATTTGATAATTAATCACTGCTTGCTCGTGTAAACCATAACCTACAACCGTCAACGTAATGATGACGTACGCATCATACACTATAATCACGGAACCTAGAAACCTGTTTACAATGTCATTGGTCAAACTGTCAGCCCTTGTCAACTTTATTTAAAAATTCCGTATCTGCCTCATGTTTAAATAGTTGCGTCTACAACATAATCATGTGACCGGCAGCATAGTTGTCGTACTCACGTGCACAGTCGTAGGCGACATGCAGGTATTTAGAGGTGCCCGGACACGTGTCCGTCGTTTGCAGGTGTGTTCCGACCATCACGTGACATTCGCTCTTGTCGTCACACTGCGGTCGTAAGCTATCGGCGATGTCCGGTCCCCGACAGTCCGTCGTGTTGGCAGCGGCGTCAGGGCAGGTCTTCAAATCGGTTCTGCCGTACTCCGCCGTCTGCAGATTAGCAGTTTCGCCAAAGAATCATGGGATGGAGAACAAATAGGGACTCAAACGTGTCATCGACACCAGGAGAATTGATTGAGAAATATTTTTAAGGCCATACACCTTCGTGAAAATTAGTAGTTCGGATAGTGAGGAATGATTATGTCAGATAGTGATTAAACACATTCATATAAAAACCACGGGTTTCTTCTAGAAGCAGGGAAATCAAGCTCCCTTCTTCACAACTACAAAATCACTTGCTCGGATAGCGGAACAAATGCGGTGTTCTCATTGTCTAGGACTCCGCTTACAACGATAACAATAATAACGCCTACATTTTCATTTCAGACGATTAAATATTATTTTTATTATTATCAGCATTAAATTATTGCAGAGCGCCGTATCTACGGGACCAGCCCAGCCCGTTCACAGGTTTGTACACACATACCAATAACACGTACATGGAATCATACAACAGTGTAAAAGAACAATTCTATCAAATGTATATGGTAACATTTATATTAAAAATAAAATATAAATATATATATATATATATATATATATATATATAATATATATATATATATATATATATATATATATATATATATTTTTTTATTATATATATATATATATATACATATATTTATTTATATGTATATATAACATATATATATATATATATATATATATATATATATATATATATATATATAATATCCAAGTAATTAAAATATATGATATTGTTTCTAAGATACTAAGACAATTGCGTAAATATAAATACATAAGGTAAATTTTAACGTAAAACAAATCCAGAAATAAAATAAAGGAATAATAATTTATATATCAAGCAAAATAAAAATAATAATATCAATTCATAAAATTTTTGATCGTCAAATAGGAGGTTATTAGAAAACAATAACAATACCGTAATGTGGTAAGCCACATAATTTATAAATTATACGCCGTCCAATGTTCAAATTCACTTTCCGAAAATTCAACACATTTCGCTAATTGTCATGTTTTGTATAACAGGACTCGGTGATTTGTAAATTATGGTGTTTATGTAATAATAGTATTTCAGGTAACAAAGTTATACTCATTGACATGAACAATAGTGAACGTGTCCTTAGTGCCGTGTACGTCTCGTAGGCAGTCGTTCAATGTTACGTAGAAATTGTTATGAACAAAGTGCTGTTCTTAATTGAAAGGCGTGCGACTAACATTACTGCAGTGGACATTGAATACATGTCACGTGTGATTGATGCAGCCAATCGACACAAGCGTCACATTGACACAACCAATGAAATAAAAGGTAACACATACCAGCACGTGCAAGACAAAGTCGGCGGGACACGTCATGATGAGGCGGCCGCCATCGCATATTGTGTTCCCGTAGTGGAGGGTCGATTGCGATACTGCAAAACACGTGAGACAGTTGTATTACACGCACACCGGGGAAGCACGACGGGAAACTGAATTCGAAAGGTGTAACAGACTTGAGGAAAATGGACAAAAACAGCGTTGTGACTGAAACGAGCGTGATAGGAATCCTTGAAGTTTGGAATAGTACAGGATCTATCGCACACAGTAACATTTTCCTAAGACATACAATTTGGCCAAAATGAAGTTACAACACATAGGCGGTGTACAACATGTATAATCGATGCCTGTATTTATGAATCTGCAAAGGGATGTTATATTTCACGGGGGCGATTTATATCTACACGGGCGTTTGCCATGATACTAAAGGTCGTTGGTCCTTTTTTCCACACACTAGAGGACGTAAAACATCTCCCTGTTAAAAATGTACTTTGGCTTTCTACAAAAAGTTTATTGTTGTTCACCGTATAAATATAGTAAACTGCTGCTTTTTGCAGAATATGTTTTCACTTTCTACCATAATAAATACTAGTATTTAGTACAGTAAATACTTCATTCGACCATGGGGAATGTCACGGTTTACTATGGCTTACTTCAGTGAATAGTTTATTTTATTATGACTTACTGTGGTGGACGCATATGTTAGATTGTACATTCGTTATAATTTATCATGATTTACTATGGCTTTATCATAGTTTTCCAGAGTAAACTGCAGTACTGACTTAGTAGAGCACACACAGGTGGGAACATGTTTCGATTGAAGCAGACTTACAAAATAGGGGGTTTCTACAAAATTATAACCAACTGGTTCTTGCTCCTTGTGCGATGAACAGAACCGTTCAGAACGTATACCGATGTGCGCTTAAATAGGTGAGCTAATTGGATAAACTCTACAGTCTGTAATCGTATATATCTTGAAACAATTACTGTTATTGTACATCTCTAGTGGTTGTATCCAATGGGGTCGTAATGGCATTTGTTTTCTTGCCACACCAGCCGAAAACATTCCACGCGCATCCTTGCCCGCATCTGCTCGGTTAAACTTTGTTGAAAACCAAAAATGCGGTGCTCGATTCGTAAATGAAAGCGTCCTTTTAAAGAACAGATAACATCAGTGTGTTTCATTTACATTGCTAGTCTTTTTCTGGATTGCTCGCAAGCTGTATTCAGTTCTCGACTCGCTCTTGTCGGTTATCTCGTCAAACTGGTTTATGGGGTGACTCACACCATATCGCCCGACCCGTGATTAGACACCTGCTGTGTTCAACTGATGTCGCCGTCGCGGGTTCGCGACCATCTATATCTCCCCACTGTAGCGACTTAGTGACACAAGCTGTTGTCTGCGCGTGTTGATAGTTAATGTGGTGTGTTTCGCGCGGAGCGCTACTTGTTGACAGGTCCTGGTCGTTTTTGTACTTCCTTTATGTGTTCGCACCGGAGAACGAGGTAACATTGCTAACATGCTTAACGTCACTGCTGAAGAATATTTACCCAATACGATAATATATGTGTAATAAGAATCAAGCAAGCAAAGCAAAGGCAAAGCAAAGCAAAGCAAAGCAAAGCAAGGCAAGGCAAGGCAAAGCAAGGCAAGCAAGCAAGGCAAGCAAGGCAAAGCAAGGCAAAGCAAAGCAAAGCAAAGCAAAGCAAAGCAAAGCAAAGCCAAGCAAAGCCAAGCAAAGCAAAGCAAAGCAAAGCAAAGCAAAGTCTTGTCATCAAATCAAATGTATTGTAATTTTTACAAAATCTCCTGAAATTGGAGGATGTGTCACTAAAATCAAAATTACACTTATCTACCCAAAGAGCAAAACTAATTCTAAGAAAGAATACATTCCTTCTTAGCGTATACCACGGAAAAAATGACGTTATATGACTATGAAGTTTCATTAACGCTGACTACTGGAGCCGGAAACTATATAATGAACTCTTAATATTTGACTCAAAAAATAAGTTGTGATCACTGAGGACTCAAAAGAATCCTGCAATCGCAATTGTTCCTGTGTGGTCAAAGTTCATACTTATGTCTCAATAGGCGCGTAACTGTAAATATCGATGCATCGCAGTGTTCGATGTGGCGATGTGATAATACCGATAGTGTATATTTATCTAGCAACACTTATCGCCGAAATCACATTGCCCTTCGATATTGGCGGTAGTTCTTAACCACACCAGCAATATACTTGGGTCATTGACGTAAACATGTTTTTTCGTCGTTTTTATTTATCTATCGACCTCAGCGCAGCATCATTCATGGATTCACAATATGTAATATGCTACCCCGAGACCAACGCGATGACGTCAGCTATCTCTCATAATGTTAGCTGCTATTCGCCATTCATTGGTAATACCGCTATGGCTTCACAAAAGTTGCGAACATATCCTTATAGTATTGCAATAGCGTTATAGCAATACTATCGCAACAATAAATTGTCACCTGTAGCCGCTGAACCTCAAGGGTATCCACCCTAAGTAAGGTAGACAGGCAGGTTTGGTAACCCGAGCCTGATTATATACGATATATGATCATGTGACATTTCCATAATGATCGAAAAATGAATGACTTTACTGCCTTGTGTTAGTAATGTTTCCGGTTCCTTGTCTAATCCAATATTGTTTGCTTCAACGTAACGTATTTAGTTAATAACAAAGCAATAACAATCGTCCCTTCTTCGTCATTGTATAACATACTGGTCGCTTACGAGAGTGAATGGTGAGTTTCTTATTGCAAGTATGTTAGACGTATATTTGTAGCAACCATATTTTAGTATCGAACTATTCATGAATACTCAGAAGACCGCCGAAACGCATTCAGCAAACGTATAGTCAACAATCTCTGCTCCATACAATAGGATACGGCCTCGTAATTCCGATGCCAGTTTGAGCATAGATAATAAAAATGACAAGCAAACAACAGTTAATAGAACCCACATATTTTGATCACTGCGAGACACAGACACCATAACGTATAGGTCAAACGTACATGAGGGATCCCAGGTCTTATGTTTGGATATCGCCGCAAGGCAAACTGTTAAGAGATACTGCCATACTGAACCCGTGAGAAAGTTTTACCTGAGAGAAGACAGGCGCGTAACGTTTGGGTTTATGCTAGGAAAACTACGTGAATTTGTTGATGAAGTGTTTTTTGTTTCACCGCATGGGATGGCGGAAACTTGGGGGGTGATTATGATGTTAAGTATGTGTGTTGAAACAATTGTGCATCGTCATCATTGTTTCATCTGCTGCTATTGTTCTTGGTCACGATGAGCAGGTGATTTTAAGTGTACATAGCTGTAGAGGCAGCAACACATAAATGAAACGATAATGTATGGATGGATATATTTTTTTACACTTCACGAAAATGCTGTTATCAGACACTGTTGCAATTCGTCTCAAAGTTCAGTAATGCTGACGGAACTTTGCCTCGCGGAAAACCAACGGACATTGGTGAAGTATGATAAAGGACTAGTGTCGAAAACCTATGTAGAAAGGTGGCGACTTGAGAAACGAAACATCCGCCATTTTCACGTCTCAACCAAGACTCAGAGATTGTCGACTGATCCGGCCGGTTGTTTTCCCTCGGTTGTTTTCTTCTGTCTCAGGGAGTGTCAACTGATCCATCGCAATTTCGGTCTTCCTCGCCTCCATTTCCCCTCCACTCTCTGGGCATCTGCTCCTTTTGCCAGTTTTTCATCTCCAATTCTTTCCAGATGACCAGCCCATGTACTTCTCACAAATTTCTTCTTACAACTTTCTTTCACTCCAATCTCCAGTCTCATTTCACCCATTCTTCTTTCATCAGCTCTCTTAACTCCCACGATTCTTCTTATCAGGTTTTTTTTCTCGCAAACCTTGACATTTTCCTGTTGCTTTTTCCGTTAGTGTCATCGTCTTGCAGTGCATATATGTATGCCGGGGTAACACACGAGCTGAGCAAATTCCCTTTAAGTGTACGTGATATACGTCTATCTCCCACGGCCCCTTCGACTTTCTTCCAAGCGTTTGTCCCGGCTGTAATCCTCATTGCAACCAAAGCAATTAATCTAGTCGATTTTGCAATCAATAAATGCCATTTCCTATCGTAAAAGTATAAATTGTAATAAGCAACGTTACATGTTGTGAAATTCCTGGTTGAACGTCAATGCCACATTATGTTAAGGTAGTAATGTTCGATTATTGATTCATCATAGTAAATGACTACATGCTGGTATTTGTCATAGACTTTGTCAGTAAGTTTGGGAGACGTAGCGTGAGGAGTGTGGTGGCCGGTTATAGGTTGATATTATGTAGGGGCCTTGAGTTCGTATCTCTAATAATGTGTCTTACTTTCTAACGTTGGCGCCTTCTATGAATGGATTTGCTGAACTGGCAGCTTGCCGCTAGATTGGGCAGTGAACATGGTTGTCATGTCGATATATTCATTTTAGTTGGGTTTGAATTATGCCTATATATATGATATGATATGATATATATATATATATATATATACAAACACACACCCACACCCACACCCACACACACACACACACACACACACACACACACACACACACACACACACACACACACACACACACACACACACACACACACACACACACACACACACACACACACCGAGTTTGCATGGTTGTCGGTTGGCTTCCTCCATTGCACAGTCTTCCGAGGTCGTGATATGACACAGCGGAAGCGGAGTGGTGCTGAAGTTCCGGTTCTCGGCCGGCCACACAAATGATAATTTCGTTGCTTCGTCACTGCGGAAGGATTTGTTTTGGAGGTGTATGTCAAAATATGAAAGTATCAGCCTGCTATGCACTATGTTTGGCGTACAATGCTTCCAATAAGGTGTTAAGAACATGGTGTATAGGTTTATGTGTATACTTGATAGCGCTGTTACCTATATTATAAAATATATTATAACTTTTCACTTCCGGGATATATTTATGTAAACACTGGAACAAGCTTTTATATGTGAACACTTCACCGAAACAACAGTAATTATTTATATTGTAACGGCCTATACTGCAGTGGATCACCGTGCACATTGTGTACATTGTTTGCCTAATGTCATCATGTGGACCTCAGAGTCCCATATATCAGAGGTATGTGCTCTGTTGAGCCTGGGATAAAGTTATTGAATTGAATTGAACTGAAATGTAAGAGGGTGGCACATATGGGTCGGTAACGATAAACGCGTGTAACGTAGGGCTACATGTGTCAACGGCTGGTATTAGTAAGTACCGCTATTTATGGAGAAATCGTGTCAGCAGGACACATAGAAGTCTGTTCTCGAGAGTTCCATTGTGTTCGTAATGGGCAGTGGACGAATTCGGTCGTTAACACCGTCGACTCGTGTGAATCACTCTTTGTACGGGACACGTTAGCACTCGTTGACGCGGGGTTGTAAACTATTATTCGAATGTGACCCAATTTCCGGTCACAGACATGGCCGAGTTACGGCTTCAAGCGGTTAGAGAGTGATACACCATAAACCAACACTGATAAAATAACTATATATGCGTAATCTAATTAAACTAAAACATTGATAAGTCTCCATGGAGGTAAAGTGTGGTCGTGTATAGAGCAGTATAAAATCCTTAGGACTTGCCCTTTACACTTTACCCTGCATAGCAATCACCAAGTCAGCCCGTCTGAGGAATGTTAAGTGTTCTAACCGTGGGACAGTAACAGCGAAAACAATCGAAATAACAACTGTTAACTACCGATTGTATTATCTGTCTGACTCCATCTGCATTCCATTCTGGCAAAGTTTTCAGATTCAGATTAACTGTGTGAAGAGAATGTCGTAACCAAAGGTCTACATGGGCATTATTACTCTGTTTTCTTTCTAACTGTCGTTGCTTCTTCTACGTGGGATTAGCAATGGACAATACCTTAGGCGGTTTTGTTAAGGCTGTTGGTGTGAGCTAATTATGTACAACAGAGACCATACATTTGACAACTGGATTTCGGCGGTCTTCTAAGTATTCTGAAAAACTTAATAGAAGTTGTCAGATACTGTGTCAAGCGACCAACACTGTAATACTATACAGAGGCATCGAATCAATCTTACCGGACTAAACACTGTATTACTATACAGATGCACCCAATCAATCTTACCGGACTAACACTGTATTACTATACAGATGCACCCAATCAATCTTACCGGACTAACACTGTAATACTACACAGAGGCATCGAATCAATCTTACCGGACTAAACACTGTAGTACTTATACAGAGGCATCGAATCAATCTTACCGGACTAAACACTGTAGTACTATACAGAGGCATCGAATCAATCTTACCGGACTAAACACTGTAATACTATACAGAGGCATCGAATCAATCTTTCTGGACTAAACACTGTAGTACTATACAGAGGCATCGAATCAATCTTACCGGACTAAACACTGTAATACTATACAGAGGCATCGAATCAATCTTACCGGACTAAACACTGTAGTACTATACAGAGGCATCGATTCAATCTAGCCGGACTAAACACTGTAGTACTATACAGAGGCACCCAAACAATCTTACCGGACTAAACACTGTAGTACTATACAGAGGCATCGAATCAATCTTACCGGACTAAACACTGTAATACTATACAGAGGCATCGAATCAATCTTTCTGGACTAAACACTGTAGTACTATACAGAGGCATCGAATCAATCTTACCGGACTAAACACTGTAATACTATACAGAGGCATCGAATCAATCTTACCGGACTAAACACTGTAGTACTATACAGAGGCATCGAATCAATCTACCGGACTAAACACTGTAATACTATACAGAGGCACCCAAACAATCTTACCGGACTAAACACTGTAGTACTATACAGAGGCATCGAATCAATCTTACCGGACTAAACACTGTAGTACTATACAGAGGAACCCAAACAATCTTACCGGACTAAACACTGTAGTACTATACAGAGGCACCCAAACAATCTTACCGGACTAAACACTGTAATACTATACAGAGGCACCCAATTAATCTTACCGGACTAAACACTGTAATACTATACAGAGGCACCCAAACAATCTTACCGGACTAAACACTGTAATACTATACAGAGGCACCCAAACAATCTTACCGGACTAAACACTGTAATACTATACAGAGGCATCGAATCAATCTTACCGGACTAAACACTGTAATACTATACAGAGGCACCCAAACAATCTTACCGGACTAAACACTGTAATACTATACAGAGGCATCGAATCAATCTTACCGGACTAAACACTGTAAAACTATACAGAGGCACCCAAACAATCTTACCGGACTAAACACTGTAATACTATACAGAGGCACCCAATTAATCTTACCGGATTAAACACTGTAGTACTATACAGAGGCATCGAATCAATCTTACCGGACTAAACACTGTAGTACTATACAGAGGTACCCAAACAATCTTACCGGACTAAACACTGTAGTACTATACAGAGGCATCGAATCAATCTTACCGGACTAAACACTGTAATACTATACAGAGGCATCGAATCAATCTTACCGGGCTAAACACTGTAGTACTATACAGAGGCATCGAATCAATCTTACCGGACTAAACATTGTAGTACTATACAGATGCACCCAATCAATCTTACCGGACTAAACACTGTAATACTATACAGAGGCATCGAATCAATCTTACCGGACTAAACACTGTAATACTATACAGAGGCATCGAATCAATCTTACCGGACTAAACACTGTAGTACTATACAGAGGCATCGAATCAATCTTACCGGACTAAACACTGTAATACTATACAGAGGCATCGAATCAATCTTTCCGGACTAAACACTGTAGTACTATACAGAGGCATCGAATCAATCTTACCGGACTAAACACTGTAATACTATACAGAGGCATCGAATCAATCTTACCGGTCTAAACACTGTAGTACTATACAGAGGCATCGAATCAATCTTACCGGACTAAACACTGTAGTACTATACAGAGGCATCGAATCAATCTAGCCGGACTAAACACTGTATTACTATACAGAGGCACCCAAACAATCTTACCGGACTAAACACTGTAGTACTATACAGAGGCATCGAATCAATCTTACCGGACTAAACACTGTAGTACTATACAGAGGCATCGAATCAATCTTACCGGACTAAACACTGTAGTACTATACAGAGGCATCGAATCAATCTTACCGGACTAAACACTGTAGTACTATACAGAGGCATCGAATCAATCTTACCGGACTAAACACTGTAGTACTATACAGAGGCATCGAATCAATCTTACCGGACTAAACACTGTAGTACTATACAGAGGCATCGAATCAATCTTACCGGACTAAACACTGTAGTACTATACAGAGGCATCGAATCAATCTTACCGGACTAAACACTGTAATACTATACAGAGGCATTGAATCAATCTTACCGGACTAAACACTGTAGTACTCTACAGAGGCACCCACACAATCTTACCGGACTAAACACTGTAATACTATACAGAGGCACCCAATTAATCTGACTAAACAAGGAACCCGAAACCTTAGAAACTTAGTGCAGTATTGTCATTCATTTTTCAATAATTAGACAAATGAATACGTCACAAGTAAATATGTTACGTCAATTTACCTAGCGATACTTATCGCCGACAGTACATTGCCCTGTCGATAGTGACGATAATTAATAAACAAATCAGCAGTACACTTGGGACATTGGCGTAAACATGTTTTTAACTTGATAGCTATCGTATTTATTTACTTATTTATTGACCACAGATTCGCAGATTCTCACTGCCTGTGGACACTCGCGATGACCTCAGGTATGACTTGTGATTTCAGACTGAATTCGCTGCAATTCGCCACTCAGTGATACTAACGTCAGGCTTTCGCAACGGTGATGAAAGTAATTGGCCACATGTAGTTGCATAACGTCAACGGCATCCACTCTAAGTGATGTAAATGTGTAGGTGTGGTATTCTGAGCGTGATTATATACGACATGTGCTCGTGTCGTATAGCCATTTCCCTAATGTGTGACTACTCTCTTCAGTTACTAATGTTTTGGGTTCCTTCTTTGATGCGGGAAGATTTATGGTTTGCCTCAATATAATATATATAAAAGTAAAATTTTAACAAGTTCTTTCCGTGAAGACTCCGCCATCGAACCGACCAACAATATGTAACTATACTAATAGGCTCACTTTGTAGAAGCAGCCGACAATCTGCAAATATTATGCTGTTTCCGGAGCCCATTTGTGGTCGTGCGAGGCTGTAAGTGTGCTCGCGTGGGTGCGCGTACACGAAGCTACATATCAATTGCATGTTGGCGTAATAATAAATCTTAATCGCGGTTTACTTATGACGTGCTGGAAACTAATACTCACACATCATTGGCGTTAGATGTGCTTGCGCCTAGTGGCGTGTCAGACACATAAGCACAATCTATCAACCGTGGCGGACAGCTCCTTTGTCTGACTAGATACGAGCTGTTTCAACTGGCCCAGGAGCGCTTTAATATTGTTATTAAGTATGATCTATTGCTGGAAACATTAAACCGGTCTATGTTGGCTAAGGCCAGAAACAACTACACCGAAATACTGTCGGTGTAGATGACTGAGTGACAGTTTGTTGTTGTTGGTGTGATTATGCACGCATTCTATGGACATGTGACTAAATGTGCGCTGTATATGAACATCATCGGTGTAAGTGCGTCAGTGTGCATTGTATGTGTAAGTGCGCATCATCGATGTAAGTGACTACATGCACTTAGTCTGTTTGACTAAATGAGTACTGTTTATGTAAGTGACTAAGTGTGCATCGTTCGTGGTAGTAATGTACATTGTCGGTTTACGTGACTGAATGTGCACTGTACGTATAAGTGACTAAGCATGCGCTATAGGTGTGACTAAGAGTGCACTCTCGGTGTAAAGTAATAATAATGCACTCTATGTGTGAGTTACTAAGTGTACACTATTGGTGTAAGTGACTACGCATGCATCGCTGAGACCATATAAGTGACTATGTGTGACCTACATGTGTGAAGTGTGACATAGCCGGCATTGTCGATGTAAGTGACTAGCAGTGCCCTGTCGGTGTAAGTGACTATGTGTACACTGTTGATGTAAGTGACTAACAGTGCACTATCAGTGTTAGTGTCTTTGTTGTGTGGGGCGGTCGTTTTTTCATCTTATCATTCCATGGTTCCACAGCAAAACCAGCTGAGATAGATAATCAGGACAAAGTACATGTGTACTTTGCCTTGATTATTAGCATATTACATTTGGTATCTACCAGGGGTGGTGTATACAACTATTGGCATTGCTATTTCACGCCATCGAGACAATCCAGCAAGAATGCACTCAATTACTTCAACGACGCAACGTGAGCTTACACGATTCAGTCCATCAGAAAAAAGGAGGTCGAATCGAAACGAGAGTTTCTGCGTGACTGCACACACACTCGTTCATTCACGGATGTGAAGTAAGTCCGTGCCCGCAGCCTACTCACTGGGTGACTGGGGAAGACTTCTTACACTTCTGTAAGCGCAACGCGGTGTCGGGAGGACTAGTTTTCCATATGAATGCGCATAACGATCTCAATGTACGCCAATCGATGTGTACAAAATAGGATTTTTTCACGCGCACGTCTCGAGTGGTTATTGGGGTAATTTAAGGGTGAAACAAGTGGCATATGCTGTAACGTGTGGGTGTGTGGGCGTGGCTATGTGTGGGGGTGGGGTGCATACGTGCGTGATTGCTCACACTTGTGTGTGTGTGTGTGTGTGTGTGTGTGTGTGTGTGTGTGTGTGTGTGTGTGTGTGTGTGTGTGTGTGTGTGTGTGTGTGTGTGTGTGTGTGTGTGTGTGTGTGTGTGTGTGTGTGTGTGTGTGTGTGTGTGTGTGTGTGTGTGTGTGGTTGTGTGTGTGTGTGTGTGTGTGTGTGTGTGTGTGTGTGTGTGTGTTGGTGTGTGTGTGTGTGTGTGTGTGTGTGTGTGTGTGTGTGTGTGTGTTAGTGTTAGTGTGTGACTGCATGCGTATGTACGTGTTTGTTTGCGTCTGATTGTATACATGACGCAGTCAATAGCACAGACATTAGTCCACCTCCAGCTGATCAATCCCCCCTCGGTTCGCGACCTAACACATGCAATCATGCTTAGCCACTCTACGACAACACGTCGGATTACGTAAACAACTCACCTGCCGCCAGTGGCACATGGAAGACGACCAGCCAGACAGGTAATAGCCTCGTCACAGTCGACACCCACCGGACTCTCTCCATGTCGCCGACGTATCGATCCACGATCCACGCAAGGCTGTCCTATAGTCCCAATGCTATGCACGACTCGCTACTCGGCCGTCGTTACCCTGAGGTCGGTCGTCACGCGTGGCAGCACACGCGCATACTTATTTGGATCATGTCTCCTGGCCCTGGTTCGGGTGAAACGTACACCGCGTCGCTTTCACGCCCGGTTGTGGCGTAACGGACGGTAAGAGGTCCGACTCACGTCTACCCGCCAGTAAACAGCGGAGTGTCGTATCGTACGTTCACGCTGCAGTAAAACGCGCGCCGCTTCGCTGTCACTTTAGCATGTCGCGTGTCGGGTCAAACATGTGTGTCCGCGAGTAGCAATCTTGGTCAGACTTATATAGCAACACTCACAGAATAGTCGCCGTCGGCGAGGCCGGTCATGGTTCAGTGACGCCGGCGCACCTTGTGTATGTGAATGTGTCACCCGCTGCTATCGTGGGCATGCAGGCGGCGACTGCGTCAATGTCCGTCACGGTTGGATTACGCCGTACTTTGCCTGAGTGGTACTCTGTGTGTAAAAGTGTACTTACACAATACCGTCATGGACCAGACACAGCTCGCTGTACTATTCGGGGCAAATCGTTGAAAGAATGTCGGCACCAGGACGGATTTTGCGTTGTAACAATGAACGTTAAGTGCAGCCACACGAAGGCGACGGGGAGTCGTGAGCGCTATTGTCGTGCATTACGCTGGTAACATTAGACGCAGTTTCACGCTTCAACCAGTGTGCACGAAAGTATATCCCTCACACGGCCAAGCTGTTATTCTCTACGCGCAGATTGCTATACATTATTTAAAGGGAAACATAAAGTAACTGGGTGGGCCTCTGCATCTAAATAACTCATACAAACTAACCATCTGCAACCACGTAACAGCACATCACGCCAG
>JAODUO010000732.1:0-35000 GCA_025642075.2 Ridgeia piscesae | reverse complement strand
CGGTTACCGCCAGGCCGGTTACCGCCAGGCCGGTTACCGCCAGGCCGGTTACCGCCAGGCCGGTTACCGCCAGGCCGGTTACCGCCAGGCCGGTTACCGCCAGGCCGGTTACCGCCAGGCCGGTTACCGCCAGGCCGGTTACCGCCAGGCCGGTTACCGCCAGGCCGGTTACCGCCAGGCCGGTTACCGCCAGGCCGGTTACCGCCAGGCCGGTTACCGCCAGGCCGGTGTTCGGACCCGTCACGATATCAAGGTTCCGACAGTGAGGCCCGTCCAATCGACAAGACGATGCACTAAAACACAGAGACTCTGTCTAGAAACCGTGGTCAGTACTCATAATTACATATATCACTAAAGCCTGCATACGCACACCACTCAAAAATACAGTAAATGATAACAACACCGGAGTAAAATATTTTGTTTTAGTGCGAATGAAAAGGTAATTATAGTTATAACTATACAATATACAGCAACAGCTCGTATTTTAGAATAACATGTATTATTCATGCAACCAGAATGTCAACATGTTTTAGCAGACCGACTCTGCGAGGTAGCGCCAGACAGGCAAGAATGGAGTCGCTAAAAGTCAGACCCAACTTGGCAGCACAAGGTGATGGTGTAGGTGGATGGAGGGCGGAGGGTTTACGGTTGAGACAAAAGGTAGATTACCTGTTTGGATCGACCTGGGAGTAGTACAGAGTGACGTCTTCGATGTCGATGTATCGGACGTTGCCAGTGGTACTGGACACCAGGCGGGGATAGGTGCCGTCATATTCTGAACACGTCACTGACTTTGCACCTGCCATCCAATGAGATGATTTATAAATTGAATTTTTTAACGTTTTTCAGATGATCACATACTGAAAGGGTACTTTTTTCTAATGTGATAGCTGCAATCAAGCGAGGGAGGGATTGAATGAGGGAAAAGGTAGAAAAGAGGCAGGCAGGCAGGCAGGCAGGCAGGCAGGCAGGCAGGCAGGCAGGCAGGCAGGCAGGCAGGCAGGCAGGCAGGCAGGCAGGCAGGCAGGCAGGCAGGCAGGCAGGCAGGCAGGCAGGCAGGCAGGCAGGCAGGCAGGCAGGCAGGCAGGCAGGCAGGCAGGCAGGCAGGCAGGCAGGCAGGCAGGCAGGCAGGCAGGCAGGCAGGCAGGCAGGCAGGCAGGCAGGCAGGCAGGCAGGCATGCTTCCATTGTTATACTAATAAACAATGAGTTAAACATGCAAATTGTTTTGAAGGTAATGTAAACGTTCATAAATAGCAAGAAGGGGACGACCTGTGATACTCCTCTCTAGAATATAACCTAGCTAGTAAAATAGCGTTTAATGGTGGCCATTACAGAAGATAACCGCGGTTTTTAGTCGCCATTTTGAAAACGACTGAGACGAATATCCGACGAGATCAAAAGCAGCATATTTAAAATAGCAACACGTAAAACCTTAATGTTGACACCAACGGTATATCTGTAGGTGGGTTATTCTTAATATTTGAGGAAAATTTGATTTGAAAGGCGCCATCTTTAAAAATGGCGGATGTTGAAGTTGGTGAAGGTCATAGGTAACACAGTGGAAATAGCTACATTAAAACACTTTCATTTTGACACAAATGTAGCGGTTCTGACTGAAGCATTTTAAAGGTATGGACAAGATTCGTTTTAACGGTCGTCATTTGATTAAAAAAAAGGCAGATACGAAGGTCAACGAAGGTCAAATGCAAACTATTTCACAACATGTAAATTTTACTGTCCACATACCTATATTTTGATATCAAAATGACTGCTCTAGGTGGCGTAGGTCATGAAATATAGGATAATTAGTCTTGATGGCCGCCATCTTGGTGGATGTGTATGTCAATGGTGGATGTCTATGTCGGAGAAGGTCAAAAGTAATATATTTGAAATGGTGGTCCCCGAAAACCTATATTAGATACCAAAAAGACTTATTTACTTGAAGCAGCTGTTAAGATATGAGAAAATAGGTTTACGGCGGCAATCTTTGAAAATGGCCGCCAACGCCTACCAGGGCGAAATCTGAGAAGGCCCTATATCCAAGTATTTTGTAATTATGTGCTCTACATTTGTGCAACATTTCTTGCTTGTATCACAAAACGCACAGTTCATTCACATATCGGCTGGGCTAAACCAGCAACCTTTTGTTGTGCGAATGTTGGGTTCGTAACCGTGTAATTTTCGCTCTATGGTATATGTGTTTATTTGGGAATATCTGAGATAATATTCCTTATCATATCATATGCACAGACATATGGCGTATAAGCATATTGGGTGTTCTTAACGTGAGTGTGACTATTGGATGATGTTTATGAAATTTTGGCGTTTTTTATCATTGTGGTCTACGGAATCCATCAAAGGGTAGTATTTTTAGAGATGTCAGGGGAGGTTCATCGTGCCGGTAGTTTTTTGATGTCTTGCGTCTGTAACGCGCTGTGTATGTGTTGTTGTAGCATGCCTCCAATGAGGTATTCAGCCGTGGCGGACGGGGGTCGCCCAGCATCGACGTGGGAGCTAACATGCGTGGATCTGGTGATACACGTTGCTATGGCTGCTGCCACACATTTTGGTGGGACATGACAGATATGGGACCTGCTTCCATGTCAAAGCAATCACTCAAAACATCACCCGACTCCAATTTTGATGACATTTAGTACAGTTGTTGGTTCATGCGAGAATAAAAAATCAAAATCTATGTCAAGTATCATTGAAGATATAGGTCACTGAACTTTGACCCAATTCGCATAGTGACCGCTACATTAATGCCTGTAACTCAGCTTTTAATAACAATCAATCAATATATCATTGTAAAGTCAATAAACTATTATAAAAGTAAAACATTAGTGTAAATATGAATGTTGTAAATTTTGAAATTTGACCTTTGACCTCATTTGACCATTTTGCTAATATTTTTTCCACAATATCCTATACTACTGGAGAAGAGTCCCTGAAAATTATTAGAGTGGGCAGATAATAATGTTCAGAGATACATTAAGTACACCCGTGGATGAAAAACTGCACCAGGATAGCAATGTATAACCCAAAACGAACATACAGTGCAGTCTCTGATGTGTAAATCTATATATGTATATGTGCTCACTAATTATACTAATTATAAATTTCATAGTAGTGATAATGCAATCATCACACATGAAGCTGATCAACTGTCAATACAATTCAATCTGCAATGCTTACCATATGTATTATGCAATAAAATGTGTTCATTTGTATGCTTCAACAATGCTTTGTATGCCACAAATCACATAACTTTACAGACAAAATTTACATGTGCATGATCCCGTCCCTCTGATAGATAATTGCATCACAATAACCCCTGGTATATTGAATAGCAATTATATAATTAATGAGCATATATACATATATGGATTTATACATAAGATATTGTGTTATATGTTTGTATTGCACATGTATACAACTCTAGCTTTATTAATAGCAGAGTTACAGGCATTAATGTAGCGGTCAGTATGCGAATCGGGTCAAAATTCTGTACCTATACTTTCAATGATACTTGACCTAGATTGTTATTTTTTTAATTTTGATATACTCAACTGTACTAAAATTCACAGGTCTTACACACCATGAGATGAAGACTGATATAGAGGCTGCGTATTCTGCCAACCACAGCCTTTCAGCAAACTATGTGTCAGAGTTTTCTTGTCTGTGGCAGTATTTCAAAATATCGCTCGTATTATTTTGGTCTTTCACATGACTTAATGTACGTCTCCGTTTTAAAAAAAAAATTGACAATAAACTATCCATATTATATGATGATTTTCCGATTTAATCGTACCTCAAGTACATCCTGAAGTAGCCTCGATTACCCAGGCTCCGTGAGGTGGCAGCACTTTTCAGCCTCTCTACGCCAGCCTGGGGAATTAATGGGCAGCCGTTGTAACCGCCAGGGCGGACTTACCCCAGATTAGGGTAGATTAATTGGCTTTCATGCCAACTATGAAATAAAAATTTAAGTAACGATATACTTTTACAAGATAATGATATCCTATGAGAAGTGTTCAACATTGAACTTATATTAACACAAAACAAAATTTGCTGTTTAAAATACGAATTACGGCAGGATTAACCAGTATCCGTGACGTGGCAGCATTGTTTAGCCCGGGGCTAAATAATATTCAAAAGCCGGCAAAGTCACCAGACTGTCTTCTTGGCGTAGTTACCCAGCCGACGGTTAAGTCGGTTAAGCGAGACTAATCCTGAAGTTCGGAAATTGTTACAGAATCCACTTCCGTGTTGCCACTGTTGGAACAGTGAGCAGCCGTAGTTTCGACATTCTCTGCCTCCCGGTGAGGGCGCTTCGAAATTCGAACACATTTTCCCGCCATTCTGAGTCCTCTGTTTTGCCTGAAATAAAATCACAGTCTTACACACCAGAAGATGGAGGCTGATATAGATGCTGCGTACCCTGCTAACCAGCAAACTACGTGTCAGACTTTACTTGTCTGTGGCATTATTTCAAATCCCCTCCCATGGTGACGCAGACAGTGTGGAAGAGGTCAGTGCAATGTATACGTATTTTATATGACCGATTTGCAGATTCTTCTTAATGTAGTTACCAGTGAAATTACTTCGTTGAACCCAGCAGGCTGGGTGGCAGTGAGAAAATAGTAAAAACAACTTAAGGTTTGTAATATTACGGTAGATAAGCATATCACTGTGTAAGATGAGACAGAGCACGTCTAAGAGTTAATGTAAAAGTTCATTCGACAGAAGAAACATAACGGCTAGACCATCGGATCCTCAATTGATAGAACCAGCTTTCAATCATTTTGCCGACATGTCGAAATTTGTGAACGTTTGCACATTTTACGTTGCGTCAGTTCACTTAATTGTACGAACGAGTACCTTGATGCATGCAATTGTGGAACATCAGTTGAAACTACTCAACCATGATTATATCTCTGTTGCAAAGTACAGTGTGCATATCATTTAGTAAAATCATAAGAAATCACTCACACTAAAAACTATATCATGTTATCATGTTACTATAAGAAACTAGGTATATTTCTGTTAATTTCCATCAATATAATCACTTGCATTTGAAGCGAGGGAACCCATTGATGCTGTACTATAATAACACATCAAAGATCCAATACGTGAATGCCTTTGCAATATGTTGTATATGTCTGCGAAATGTTGAACAGGTTGAACGACGGTGAACGACGTGTCGGTCGGTCGGTCGGTCGGTCGGTCGGTCGGTCGGTCGGTCGGTCGGTCGGTCGGTCGGTCGGTCGGTCGGTCGGTCGGTCGGTCGGTCGGTCGGTCGGTCGGTCGGTCGGTCGGTCGGTCGGTCGGTCGGGTCGGTCGGTCGGTCGGTCGGTCGGTCGGTCGGTCGGTCGGTCGGTCGGTCGGTCGGTCGGTCGGTCGGTCGGTCGGTCGGTCGGTCGGTCGGTCGGTCGGTCGGTCGGTCGGTCGGTCGGTCGGTCGGTCGGTCGGTCGGTCGGTCGGTCGGTTAACTATTTGTTTCAGGTTGTGATTTCGTTTCAGGTGTAAGTCTTTTATTTTATTTAAGGTCACCCGTTATGACGATGCCTGTATATGGGAGATGTCGGCGTTTGTAATATAGCGACTGGTAAATGTGATTTCCCATTGCTCAATCGTATGATCCCGGAGGATGGTATATAGTTCCGATTGTAACTTGTGGATGGTCGCGAGGCATCTTAGGTGGACGTATTGTTATCCAGAGTGTTTCTAGGTCGGGTTGGTTTAATTCAGTTGGAATCGAGCCTCGAACGTAGCTGGCGATACCTACGTGTGGGCGAACGTCTTGCCTGTCTCTCCGGTAAATATTGAACCTCGACAGCGTGAGGGGGCCGTTTGGTATTCTGGTGCTATACCATGTTTCTGTTATTGCAATGACATCCATGCCGTAATTGTCTTTTATAACTTCTATTTCTTTCAGTTTGCAAGCCAGCGCAGCGAATATTTGCGTTGAATATCGTTGGCAGGTCCCATTTGTTTGTTTCATTCAATCCTCCATATGGCTCTTTGCAGATGAGAACATCATACATCGCAAAATCACATCTGAAACTGGTAGCATCATCTTCCAATCTGACCTGATCAAACTACAAACATGGTCCAACAAATGGCAAATTGTGTTTACCATCTCCAAATGTGTGCATCTCCCAATAACAAACAAAACCAAACCCAGACTACATTCGTATTCCCTCTGTGTTGTGCCACTCTCCACAGTCTCCAGCCACCCATATCTTGGAGTAAAATTAGATACTAAACTAACCTGGGCGAATCATATCACTGACATAGTTTGTGTTATGTGCGATCAAATTAACCTTCGAGTCCATTTGGGACATAGAGACCAAGTGACTGGGCTAAAGGACTCATTATAAAGCTCCCTAAGAAAGGCAACCTTCAAGTCTGCCACAAGCCTTCATTACTGGCTACCAAACACACAGGACATTGTTGTCTGGGTGCAAAGCTGATGCACCTAAGCGGCAAAGCAACGATCGCTCACTCATATCCCAAAATAAACACATTTCCCCGACGCAGGATTGTTAACCTTTTACCAGTCACGTTGCACAGCGACTTAACGAAACGTGAAGTTACATGAACATGATTCAATAAGACATCACACACGTATATGCATGCATAAGAACACATTCACCTTTCATTTGCAATTACATCCAAATCTCTATTCAGGTCGTCCCTTTCTCAAGTTTCTCTTCCTGACCCCGGACACCTGCCTTCATCACCAACTGTTGTTGTCTCATTTGCTACACGTGGTATCCATGTAAGATGTACATCGCTTCAAGTAACATGTCTGTAGTATTTGCGTTGTAGGACAGATGCAAGTGAACGCCTACTGCGCTGTGTTCGTTATGATGGTGTTGTTGACAGCAGCACAGTCGAGACTGAAGCTCGGCCTGGTGGGTTCAGTACACGACAGTGATTTACGTACGTTGTTTCGACGAAACAAATAGCGCACGCCACCGCGTGTGTGCAGTACACGTGGACGAAGGAAAACATGAGTGGCTGCTAACATAAATAGATACATACATACATTAGTATATGTAAGAATATGGTGACATGACTACATTCATTAATACACATACATGCATACACACGCAACAACACTCTCACACACACACACGCACGCACGCACGCACGCACGCACGCACGCACGCACACACGCACACACACACGCACGCACGCACACACACACACACACACACTATATTACGCTTCGAACCGAAACTATTACAATACTGATACCAACATGTCATAGTATACAAACCTTTTGTTTCTGAGGAGTCGGACTGAAGCTAGATTGAAGTCATTTCGTATCAATACGGGCATCGACGTTCAGAGATCCGTAGGTTAGGCCTAACCGAACCAAATCTCTATTTATATAATTTATTGTGTCATCACAGGGTGGCTGCGTACGCTGTTTGAAACAGGAAATTATGTGGAGTGTATGTTAGGAAATGTAGTACACATTTTCATACCTTGATAGGGATCACAAGAGCGGTGGTTGAAATAGATACGTAAATATATAACAGCAATATTGCGCAGTTTAAAGATCGCCACGATTACCGTGATAGTTCATCATGGGTACACAAAATACACCTGGCATAAACACGTATTGTTTTTATAAAAATAATCACGTCGTGAATCACGACAAATTTTGATGTTGTTGAACTCAATATGTTAACAATTCTACGCGTTGTTAAAAACGTCCTATAATTTACTAAATATTTTAGTAAATTATATGACAATTACTGCCCGACAATATACCGTTTCTTTGACTTACAACACTTATGACAAGTAAAACGTTCTATCTCAGAATATTCGACTTGTAGATATGCCATATACGTATAGCAGTTGGAGACTAAAATACCTCAAAGGCGAACTAAAACATTATTAAACAACGTAAAGTCAGGATACTTTTGCAACAGTTGTTGGCACTGGAAGGCAATATCGTCCTGGAAATGTTCAATTTGCAGCTGGCGAAAGTTTCTGAAAGGAACATTAACGGTTGGCGTGGATGGTCTTCTTGTTGCTAGCACAGTCAATGCAGTGATGATCAGCAATTGACATACGCTTCACTCTAACTGACGTCACTGACTGGTCAACAGTCCAACTGATCACGAGGTAGAGAATGTATTCGTGTATATGTGTTGGAGTTTTCTAATGTTGAATTAAACCAAATGTGTCTAATAAATCAAAGAGTTTGTCAGCCTTTGAATGGTCATCGTAATTAATATTGAAATCACCTACAACTACTGCTGGCACAACGGAGAGCGTAATGTCACTGAATAGTTTCTAATTCGGTCATGACTGTGCCCGAGTTCTTGGTTGACACAGGTGGATGGTACACAAGGTAAACATCGAAAGGGCGCACGTTAGTTCGTGTGAGGCCCCCCGCAGCAGCTCCATGTGTTTTAAACATGGGGATAGACCGACATCACCGGCTCTGCCGCGTTGCCTTGGCACATGGACGAAACTGTAGCCGTCAGGAGCAAGTTTAGTGATAATAGCTGAATCACCGCCTCGCTTCAGCCACGTCTCGGTGATTGCAAGAATATCGATTGCGTCGTCACGAACTTATTCGTTAATCAGCATCGTTTTGTTCCTGCCACTCTGCGCGTTCATCAAAACAATACGTGTCTGCTCTTCTGTCGCTGCTGTCACTGCTGTCACTACTGTCACTGCTGTCATCTCTGGCACTGTTGTCGCTGCTTCCACCGTTGATGGCACTGCTGCCATTATTTTCTTCGCTGCTGTTATTGTTCTTCGCTGCTGTTATTGCTGATGGTGATGCCCCGACCGGAGTAGTATATATACATAGATCAATGTACACTGGAGCGGAGCGGAGGAGGTCAAGGTCAAAGGTCACCTGACAAGGACAAAAGTCAAGTGGCGCCCCTAGCGGATAGTTGATGAACTGATGGCGCCCATATCGGATAGGTCACGAACTAGTACGGTCCAAATTCGTGCGTCTTATTTTTAAAGTTCGGTCAAATGGGGTTAGAGGTCAAGTCAAGTAGCGCCATATATCGTCCCCTAGCGAATTGGTGGTGAACTACAAACTTGGTCAAAGAACAAATGGAGCCGTCTGACGGGTATGTTTTCAGCTAATACCCCAAAAATAAGTGTGTATTATTTTTAAACTACTTTTAAAAATAGTCAAGAGGCGATCCTGGCGAGCCTTTTGATTGGCTGTTGTGGAGGAAGCGTAAAAGGTTGAAGGGTCATGTCCAGTATGTACGCCACATAGGTCACGTTCTCCAAAAATAGTCAAGAGGCGATTCTACCGCGAAGCGGCGCGGCGCGGCGCGGAGGAAGGGTGGAAGGAGTAAGGGTCATGTCCAGTATGTAGGCCACATTAAGATTGCAAGTGGTTGGTACACTACACTACGGCAAGTCACCGCGTCAGCTGTAGGTGTACGAGATATTTACCGTCGACTGTGCGCCTTGCAAGGCCACCGCTACTGTAAGTGTAATACAATGTATCTGTGACGTAGTGTTCCTACCCAGACAAGTCTGGATACGTTTATTCATATGGTGGTATCATTTCATGTCCAGTATGTATGTCACATAGGTCACGTTCTCCATGTATGGAACTTACATATGTCGTGCGTGCGCATGCGTGTGCGTGTCCGTGTGTGTCCGCGTGTGTCCGTATGTGTCCGTGTGTGTCAGTGTGTGTCCGTATGTGTTCGTGTGTGTCCGCGTGTGTCCGAATGTGTCCGCGTGTGTCAGGCACGACAAGTTTACAAACACGGTGAGTTTACAGACACGTTATGCTTACAAAACAAAACAAAACACAACACAACACAACACAACACAACACAACACAACACAACACAACACAACACAACACAACACAACACAACACAACACAACACAACACAACACAACACAACACAACACAACACAAAACAAAACGATGGCTTCGAATTTCTTGTAAAATGACGGCTTCGGTCACTGTCATAACATACCTTTTAGTGTTTCGATGCGATAACTTTGTCAATTTTTTTCATATTTTACTAAGTCGGTTAAGATTTTTCTACATTGTTTTAGATTTAGTTAGGAAAATTATGTATGTCGTACATGACATAACGGGGACCTGTGTGAATGCTAGTTATAACAAGAGAAACAACAAGCAGTACGGTTTACAGATTTTTATTCAAGTAAACACAATAATTCATTTATAAAGTGTCGTCAATGCAGACATGCATAGGTCAACATGTTTGTTGTCCTAACCACGGAGGCTAGTCATAGCACGATATGTATGTCCGAGGTTCTATTCACTGCAGTAGCTTGGAACAATGTGCCTACCGAAGTGTGTTGTTAACAAGTACAAAACGTCGCAAACACAGTTGTGGGTGCTGCATCTCGCGACGTTTCTGGGTGGACAACCTCAAGATGTCTCGTTTCTCTCCCATGGGATTCTGTAGTGTGTTCAACAATGGAGATAGTCGCTTAGCGTGCGAGTAGTACCACGCCAGTTGTTTTCGCTTGTTGTTGTTCTCGGGAGCGTCCTCGTCGCTGACCCAATCCTGTATATCAGCGGTCCCTTTTAAGATGTTGTGAGCACGTTCGCACAAACTTCGAACCAGATTCTCATTTCCCTTCTCGATTATGGCCCTAGCAAGGTCAGTCTTAGCAAGGAGACAAAGGCACAATCTGTTTCTATTCAGTCGGGCCGACATATCTAATGATGAATGTGACTACGACGTGTTTCTATTGATATCTTGGGAATGTAAGCGTACTGGTACGTTCCAGAGTCAGGTATGATATTACTGCGCAGGCGCAAGTGTTCCGGGGTGGACTGTTTCAAGTCGACGAATATGTAGCCGTGAGGTACGGACGCTGCGTCTCTGAATGCTTCTTGCATGTATTGTACACGACCCGGATACATCTGTTTCACTAAATTGACTACTTGTGTGTTGCCTCGAGGATTCCTGAAGAGCACCATGTATTGCGCGTTTATGCTAATGGTGTGAATCACTTTCCCTTTTGGAAATAAATTTTGCACCAAATATATAACCGACGTGTTGCAATGGTGACTCTTCTTCGTGAACAGTTTGGTCACCTCTCGTCGGTTTTCGACACGAGATCGTCGATGACCACCAAGTTTCTATTCTTAGAATCGAAAGACGACAAATCGGGAAGACCCTCGACACATTCTAAGTTCGGATGTATGTTAGAGAGGGTGGAATACAATGGCTGCCATTCTCCGTAACACCACGTGATCTTTTCGGGTGGTAACTTTACTAGTGCGTGGGATTGACGTAACTAAGACACAACAAAGGTTGTCTTACCACAACCTGTCGGTCCGGCGACGATATTTGTAAACGGGTGAACTAACCTCGTGTCCAAGCGTCCTCTTGATTTCGTTAACAGGATAGTCAATGATAATGTTCGCCTTACACGCAGAAGAAGTAGTAGTAGTAGTAGTAGTAGTAGTAGTAGTAGTAGTAGTAGTAGTAGTAGTAGTAGCAGTAGCAGTAGCAGTAGTAGTAGTAGTAGTAGTAATAGTAGTTGCGCAGTCGGACTGCTCCGTTGTGACATCAGTAGTGGAGTACGACGAACTTGGAACAGGGGATGTAGAACGTGCACAAGTCGACGCTTCGTCGCCGGTTTGCAGTTCGGCCTGAAACAGTACGCACGCATGCAGGCTAATGCAGAACCTCTAGGTGAGTGACGTTATAGTTGGTGTAGCTATTTCGTTTACCTTTCTTAATGGTGAGCGATACGCGTGTCCCTACCAACCAATCACAATTGAGTGTGCCAAAAATTACCAACCAATCATAAATGAGTGTACCGAAAATGTCCAACTCTTAACAAACTTATGGGCATGCTGATATGGATATGTGTATAATATTGGAATGCCTTAATACATTTTTAGATCTATTTATTTTAATGTTTTCCAACTATTTAATTTTTTTAGTCAGTTTAGTCAAATTATCACATAAAATATGTTTTATTGTCTTAAATTATTAAAATTAGTTTTATAGATACATATTATATATTCTCTACATTATAATTTATATTATGCTAATGTCTTAAATTACATATTATTTCATTGTGTTTTTTACAAATATACTTTGCATGTTTTAAGTACCCATTTCAATATCTATGATTGCCCAGAATGAAATTAAAACTATTAACTAAAACAAAATTAAACAGCGCGCGCCCGATACGTCACAGACCCGAGTTGCGTACAAACGCGCCACGTGGCGATACTGTGGTTCCCAATTTCAAATTGAATAGAAACTGTATCGGTGGTGAGTGCATTCAATCACGCATAGGCAGGTGAGCATTATATGATACTATAATACAATCCAGGTACCCATTCGGTAGTCTACTCCAAATTATAGTATACCTTGTTTAAAACATTAACAATTATACGATTCATTAATGTTGTTAAAAACAGTGGTGACACAACTGTCTAATTAAAATTCACCTGCAAACACGCGCACGTGTTTGCATATACGTCTAGGAATAATATGTACAAGTGATATATATATATATATATATATATATATATATATATATATATATATATATATTTATATATATATACACTGCTATATCATAAATTTTAATTAGACAGTTGTGTCACCACTGTTTTTAACAACATTAATGAATCGTATAATTGTTTTAAACAATATATATTTGCATGCAGACAAATGCTATGTGTATGTGTATGTGTATGTGTATGTGTATGTGTATGTGTATGTGTATGTGTATGTGTATGTGTATGTGTATGTGTATGTGTATGTGTATGTGTATGTGTATGTGTATGTGTATGTGTATGTGTAGTGTATGTGTAAATGTGTATATATATATATATATATATATATATATATATGATTATGCTTATTACATGATTTATGCATTGCATATGCTAATATATATATATATATATATATATATATATATATATATATATTTTGCATGCATATATATATATTCAATTCAATTCAATATGATTTATTCAAACAACATTCAGTAGATATTATAATTTAAGACAATACAAACATGCTATACACATAATGTTATTTGAAGGAATACACAAGAAGTTAACAACTTGTAGTAATATGTCTCCTCGAACACAATATGTTTGTCATAGCCATAATATAAGAAATAATTATTATAATGTAAATATTGCACACATCCTACATACATGACTAGGAAAGTAAACAGAACAACATAAATACAATTAGTGACACAACCCCTAGTTCATTAGTCACATTACTATCACTTGTTCAAAATATAAGGAGTTATACTTAGAATTCAGATACATTAGTCATCTGAATCAGTTGCAATGAAAGTTGCAATTATATATATTCATTTATGAGTATTGACTTGTACCTCTGTATAAAAGACCGTATTGTTTTTATGTCAGTTAGTTCAACATGCAAGGAATTCCAAAGACTTATGCCATACATAGGAAGAGACATGGCTCTAACATTCAAGGTGACACAGCGCCTTACTAATTGATTTTTGAGACGTGTTATTACCGAGATACCTTTTTTCACAAAATGCGGTTGTATATTAGCTGGTAACATGCAGTAGTATGCTTTATACATAAACATAGCTGTTTTGAATTTCACTAGATCTGGAAATTTTTATGTGTGCGACCTGCAGAAAAGAGGAGTTGTGTGGTCAAGACGACCTGCCCCAAACAGAAGTCTAATTGCTCTCTTTTGAATTGACATTAGAAGGATATGTGTTTCCCCATATTTCAGAATAATAACTAATGTATGGTAAGAATAATGAGCTGTACAAGATATGCATAGACTGTGAGTCTATTACATGGCTACACTTCTATAATATAGCTATACTCTTAGAGAGCTTTGATTTAACATTTGCTATATGATCTTTCCAATTCAATTTCTCATCAATTAATATTCCAAGAAATTTAGCCACAGTAATATATATATATATATATATATATATATATATATATATATATAATATATATATATATAACATTTGTCTGCCTACTTGCCTGGGAGCACGTATGCGCAAACACGTGCCCGTGTTTGCAGGTGAATTTTAATTAGACATGTTACATACCATATATATATATATATATATATATATATATATATATATATATATATATATATATATATATATTTGCATGCATGCATGGTATGGGTATGTGCGTGCGTGATGCGTGCTGCGTGCGTGCGTACTATGTGGGAAGGGGAGGGAGAGGGAGGACGGGAGGAAGGGAGGAGAGGGAGGGAGGGTGGAGGGGGAGAGAGGAGGGAGGAGGGAGGAGACAGGAGGTAAGGTAAGGGAGAGGTCGCCCGTAGCGAGTACGAGGTAGTAGCAGTGAGGTAGTACAGTACGTACCGCATACGTAGTATATAGTATATGATATATATATATATATATATATATATATATATATATATATATATATATATACACATATCCCCCACCACGCAGCAACACCACTCACACGTACGCAGGCAGAGATACTAGTAAAGTGTCAGTTCTTTTATAACGAATTATCCATTCCTTTCAACTGTCCAAAGCGTCTCGCACTTTACACCGCGTCGAGTCAAACATGTACCCTCTCGACTTCAATGGAAAGTTTAAATTAATGCGTGAATACAATTGGTTCAACAAATATCAGTCATGGTCTACAGCCAAGTACTCATTCAAATTACTGACACACACACTCACGTACACTCGCACGCACGGCACGCACGCACGCACGCACGCACGCACGCACAACATAGTTCGTTTGTTAGTTACATAGTTCTTTTGAGGATGACGGTGACCAGTTTACTTATCATATTCATTATTATCTCATATACAAAACATAAACAAACTGAACACAGCCTTATTTGGCTCCGCCGTCACCCTGGAATTGTATATTACTTTGTCTACTCTTATGATTGTTTATGTTGTATGTGATTGTATAATTCCAAATAACGCTTACTTACTCTCACACACAAACACCCACACACACCCACGCACACACACACACACACACACACACACACACACACACACACACACATACATACATACACACACATACGCACACACCCACGCACGCACGCACGCACGTACACACATACACACGCAGACGGTGAACTACAGTGATAGCGATTCTTCAACATTTCATCTTACTGTGTTACTGCTTCAGCTTGGCGATGTTGCGGTTTACTTGTGTGACATTACTGACAGTAGTTACTCTCCTACTGGTGAGTATCAAGTCGACAGGCAGTCGGTTGCCTCCGACGCCTGAAACGGAAGAAAACGGAGACGAAACTCCATTAAAACCAAAATTGTCAAGACGTGCAGTATCAAAGACACGTACGTATGCAACTAATTCATTCATAATTAAATATCATTTAGGTTTTTTCATTATTAAATATTTCTTTCGATGAAATATTGTATGATTGTACATGTAAATAGTGTTGTCGCACTTTTGTATTGCACTGTCTTTTTAGACATGTAATTATAAGTGGACTTGTTTGACCTTTAATCAACAATGTGCATTGTACGCACTGTATATCATATATACAATGCGTTGCATCATATTTTGATGCAAAACATGATGCAATGTGTGTGTGTGTGTGTGTGTGTGTGTGTGTGTGTGTGTGTGTGTGTGTGTGTGTGTGTGTGTGTGTGTGTGTGTGTGTGTGTGTGTTGTTGAAATAAATTTCATTCATTCAGGCGGTGCCGTTTTGACCGTTCCTGTATACAGACATGTTGCAGTTACATCATGCATTCATTGCACGCACACATACCTCGACATTCGTACGTACTTGTAGGCAGACATATCTAAATGCACGTATACGCATATATAAGTATGATACGAAATAGAGTTTAGGCGATTTAATTTTAATCAGTGACCACGGATGAGAATAGAACTAGAAGGTCGGCGTAGAGCATGCAACTTACAAGCTGTTGTGCAATTAATAATAGGGCAGACTCGACGTTGCCTGGAGTCAATTGGAGACAGTTGGCCTACAGTGGCAGTTGACTAGGGCATGATATCAGGGCCATAATTCCACAATGCTACATTGTGGATTTCTTTAAAAAAACAAATTAACACTTAACATTACAATTATATCAATATTAAAATAAATAGAAACGAGCAGGTCATGATTAAGCAAACTGGCTTCTATAATGTCAATATGTACCCATGTGGAACAAGGAACATTTTTTGCCGTTTTATAGTAGTTAGGATTCAGATGTATTGTTATTTGATGCAGGGACAGCTAGACAAGGGACAAGACCCAATGATGATACTAAGACTAACGGGGGTAAGTCATTTGTTGGCACTTCTCGTTGAATAAACCCGTACCGGCTTACGTGTAGGTATTCCACTTTCCAATGTGTTTTTATGTGTATGCCTTATCATAATTTATTACATATTATTTTATTCCACATTTTATGATTTTTTATTTATACCAGATCATATCAACAATTATTTATCGATGCTAATAAGAACAACTTTTTATTCTCGGACCTATTGTATGTAATTGCTCTTATTTATTTAATTAAAAGTAATATATTTTATCATAATCGTTTTGTGCTTCTGAGTGTATTGTCTTGTGAACATACTTGCACGGCGACCCAACATTACAATACATTCCAATGTTTTACTGTAAGTGCAATAGAAACACATGGCAATAAAGCTGATCATATCTTATCTCTCTTATCTTAGTTGCCGTAGCTATGCCAATGCTCTGAAGTTTATATGTCAGTTGCATACCATGCACCACTGTTACTGATGACGACGTGCACACGTTAGATGCAATACATCACTGTAACTGATGACGAGTTGCCTGCGCGATGGATACAATACATCACTTTAACTGATGACAAGGTGCACATGCTGTATACAGTACACCACTGTAACTGATGACGAAGTGCACACGCTGGATACAATACATCACTGTAACTAATGACGAGGTGCCCGCGTTGGATACAATACATTAATGTAACTGAAGACGAAGTGCCCGCGTTTGGTTCAATACATCACTATAACTGGTGACGGTGTGCACACATTGGGTACAATACATCACTGTAACTGATGACGAGGTGTAGACGTTGGATACAATACATCATCGTAACTGATGACGAGGTGTACACGTTGGATACAATATATCACCTTAACTGATGACGAGGTGCACATGTTGGGTATAATACATCACCGTAGCTGACGACGAGATGCTCATGTTCACGCTGGATACAATACATCACTGTAACTAATGACGAGGTGCACACAATACATCACTTTAACTGATGACGAGGTGCCAGCGTTGGGTACAAAACATCACTGTAACTGATGACGAGGTGCACTTACAATACATCACTGTAACTGATGACGAGGTGCCAGCGTTGGGTACAAAACATCACTGTAACTGATGACGAGGTGCACACGTTGGGTACAATACATCACTGTAACTGATGACGAGGTGCACACAATACATCACTTTAACTGATGACGAGGTGCCGCGTTGGATACAATACAGCACTGTAACTGATGACGAGGTGCACACAATACATCACTTTAACTGATGACGAGGTGCCCGCGTTGGGTACAAAACATCACTGTAACTGATGACGAGATGCCCGCGTTGGGTACAATACATCACTGTAACTGATGACGAGGTGCACACGTTGGGTACAATACATCACTGTAACTGATGACGAGGTGCACACAATACATCACTGTAACTGATGACGAGATGCCCGCGTTGGATACAATACATCACTGTAACTGATGACGAGGTGCACACAATACATCACTTTAACTGATGACGAGGTGCCAGCGTTGGGTACAAAACATCACTGTAACTAATGACGAGATGCCCGCGTTGGGTACAATACATCACTGTAATTGCTGACGATGTGCACACGATACATCACTGTAACTAATGACGAGGTGTACACTTTGGATACAATACATCACCTTAACTGATGACGAGGTGCACATGTTGGGTATAATACATCACTGTAACTGATGACGAGGTGCACACGTTGGGTACAAAACATCACTGTAACTAATGACGAGGTGCACTTGGGTACAATACATCACTGTAACTGATGACGAGGTGCCAGCGTAGGGTACAATACATCACTGTAACTGATGACGAGATGCCCGCGTTGGGTACAATACATCACTGTAACTGATGACGAGGTGCACACAATACATCACTGTAACTGATGACGAGGTGCCAGCGTTGGGTACAAAACATCACTGTAACTGATGACGAGGTGCACACGTTGGGTACAATACATCACTGTAACTGATGACGAGGTGCACACAATATATCACTTTAACTGATGACGAGGTGCCGCGTTGGATACAATACAGCACTGTAACTGATGACGAGATGCCCGCGTTGGGTACAATACATCACTGTAACTGATGACGAGGTGCACACGTTGGGTACAATACATCACTGTAACTGATGACGAGGTGCACACAAAACATCACTGTAACTAATGACGAGATGCCCGCGTTGGGTACAATACATCACTGTAATTGCTGACGATGTGCACACGATACATCACTGTAACTAATGACGAGGTGTACACTTTGGATATAATACATCACTGTAACTAAAGTGCGCACGTTGGGTACAATAGGTCACTGTAACTGATGACGAGGTGCACACGTTGGGTACAAAACATCACTGTAACTAATGACGAGGTGCCTGCTTGGGTACAAAACATCACTGTAACTGATGACGAAGTGCACACGTTGGGTACAATACATCACTGTAACTGATGAATGACGAGGTGCTCGCACAAAAGTGGATGGGGACACGCCTCCGGGCCTGCAGAAAGGCGGAAAACGCGAACCTGGAAAGTTACCCTCGCGAGGCTGTACAACAGGGTCTCCGACGATGTATTTACACACACGCTCGCACGAACGTACGCACACGGACGCACAATTACAGGCGAGCGTGACTATTTGACCGTGTGTGCGACAGTGAGACTCCACCTGACTCATCGCCTCTCCATCCCTAACAGCTCGCACTGTAACTGTTGCAGACCCAGCGTTTTGCCGACTGCCCGCGAAGCCCGGTCACTGCCACGCGAGAGAGCGTGCGTGGTACTACAATGTGGAGACGGGTGACTGTGAATCGTTCATCTACAGTGGTTGCAGCGGCAACGAGAACCGGTTCAGCTACAAGAAAACCTGCATAACGGTGTGCGGCGGCCAGGAATCCCGTAAGGCCGACGACTACGAAGACGATGGCGATGGCGATGGCGATGGCGATGGCGATGGCGAGGAGAATGACGACGGCTACTGATGACGTTCGGTAGGTAGCATGATTACACACGGTTCCCGTTCCGTAGCATTCCAATCGCTCGGAAACTAGGAATGCAACACTAAAAAGGTAAGTTCTTATTTGCCGCAGTATCCATTAACTGTCTGGCTGATGTACTCAGTCGAACAGCTTCTCGACTCCTTTGTGAAACATCCAGTTACGGTGCAAGTAACGCGCTAAGACTGTTCGTACACCAATACTCACCACTGTCTATAGGCAGTAATTCATTCATCTGTATGAATGAATAACTACGGCAATGTAGGGTGAACGATAAGTTATACATGCAGCGCAGGATTCGAATCACGGTTCTCTTAAGGGGGTGACACACGTACGAGTGCCTCGTACGAGTCAGTCGTACGTGTACATGACACACGTAGCCGTGGCGAAACAATCGAGTCGGGAGAGTTGCGCGAGTTACGTCATAAGGTGAAAGGCATTACAGACGCACACGTGCTTGTTTACGGCAATGGCTGACAGTTGCAGCAGCAGCAGTGAAGAAGTACGTGCAATTTTGCTCGGTGCATTGGCTGTGCTGCAGCAAATTGATGACGAAGAAAAGAAAGAAAATCTGAAGAAACGAAAAAGATGGTGGATTCGCTGAAGGACTGCGCGGCGCCAGCAGTTTCATGCTCTGATGTAGGAAATTAAAGTGGAGGACCCCAGAACATTTGCAAACTTTATCCGGATGGATACACAGCAATTTCAATATCTTCTTCGCCGTTAATCGTCCACAAAGACACATCCATGCGCGACGCAGTACCACCTGCTGAGCGCCTTGCTGTAACTCTTCGCTTTTTAGCGACAAGTATATTACATAATATATATTATATATAATATATATATATATATATATATATATATATATATATATATATATATATATATATATATATATATATATATATATATATATATATATATATATATATGAACGTCATGTTGACGTTTCAATGATGTGAGTGCTTTAGTATAATGTTTGGCTTGGCTTCAGCTATTATCGTTTATTTTATACGCATTAGCTGGACCTGTGCAATCTACAGGTAAGGCGTGCCTATTTATTAACAAATAGCCTGGACCTGATGGCCACGCACGTTGCTAAACTTCAGACATAGCTTAGTCACAGGTTCATTGTCATAGATTGTATCTCATTGGTTGTTAACTCCGAGTCACTCGTACAAGAGCCTCGAACGAGTGACTCGGACATACATGACACACGTACGATTTTACGTCCGATTTTGCGACTCACGTACGATTTTCATGGTTTCATCCGAGTCACTCGTACGAGTCTCTCGGACGTGTGTCACCACCTTTAGTCGAGAGTCCCAAGCTCTAGCCCCTGAGAAATTGCGCCACTACATTCGTCATCCTATTACCTGTTTAATGTTAACCTTAAGGGGAAGTCTAACTATGATATAAGTGTGTTTAAAGGTTCCATTCGCTTTTGATCAAGAGAACGCTGGTTTGAATACTGTGCTGCTTCTCCTAGTAAGCCAAGTATGTTTGCAATTCCCTAGCATACTGGGGAAAGAAAGATATCTACAAATTAGCATGTAAACATGTTATAGCATTACTTGCAAACAGTATAATAGTCAGCAGGAATACAACGAATACTCGTAATATAGCAAGGGGTAGACCTACACTGTGTACATCTACAAAGGTAATTCTTTACGTTTTATTTTATATTGATATGTTTGTGATTCTATACATACAAATAGACGTGTCTTGCAGATGAGACGGTGGCACGATAGAGGATGGACGTATGCTGAATGTGAAGAAACTGCTTGCTAACCTGAGCGTAGTATTGCTGGTGAAATGTTCGTTTAATATACTGATATTGTGCCGTTGGCCCGATAGATTCTTGAACATGTTGAATCAATACGATCGGTTTTGTTTTGCATATGTGCGGTAGTAAATGTACCATCGCCGTCTTTGCTGAAAAATAAATTTCGCAAAACATAAATAAAACATATGCAGCATTGTTGTTGTCTACTTCTCGTGTCTGATTGTTCCTGGCTCTGGACATGATCAGTGTTTTTGTTTAGTTCCCTATCACTATCCTTGCCCTGTTATCTCAATTAACCGTTTGTGCATTTGGACAGTAGTAGTAGTAGTAGTAGTAGTAGTAGTAGTAGTAGTAGTAGTAGTAGTAGTAGTAGTAATAGTAGTAGTAGTATTAGTAGTGGTAGTGGTAGTGGTAGTGGTAGTGGTAGTGGTAGTGGTAGTAGTAGCAGCAGCAGCAGCAGCAGCGTAGCAGTAGCAGTAGCAGTAGCAGTAGTAGTAGTAATAGCAACAGCAGTAGTAGTAGTAACAGCTGTATATAATTATGGTAGCCATTCCACGTCTTATGATATCATACACAACTGTGTATCATCTGATATATTCCTACATATAAAGCTACATTATATAATTCGCACTAATAAATGTATGAAGGAATTAAACAAATACAGAAAATAATACATGATTAATATGACTCAACATTTTAGAAAACCTCATGATACAATTGACCTGCATTAGACATAACGACTGAAGGCTTCGTGCATTAACTGCAGCGTAATTTAAAGCATCCTGTAGAACCATGATGGTGTTCGATTGGACAGGTCTGCCGGGAGCGAAGTTCAACACCTTATTATTGCTGCCTTTTACACTATTTCTATTACTGATATTAAGTACCATCCATGCTGTTGCACTTCTTGACAATCAGGAACACTACATACATTTTACAGGATGTTTTACCTAAGTGTTGTTTTTCTCGTGATTGCTTTTGCAGAGATTAAAAACAGTACAGATAACCATTGTAAAACTCCACATGAAATTTTGATAAATAGATCAGTACCAGAAATGTCTCTCATCAAGGCATTATCCATCAACTTGCATCACAAACCAAGGACATCCAGAGCAAACCCCAACAAATTCCCACAATACTTCATGTTATATCTTTTTGTTCTGGCAAATGACATTGAACTAAATCCTGGCCCCAGAGCACCCAAATACCCTTGTGGTGTCTGTCAAAAACCTGTAACATGGAAACACAAAGCAATTTGTTGTGATACTTGTAACACCTGGTTCCACACACAGTGTGAAAGCATTAGAGACACAATATATGATACAATGCAAAACTCAAACACATCATGGAACTGTCTAAAATGCGGAATGCCAAAATTCAGTAGTACCCTGTTTAATTACGACGACATTGAATATTCTGAAAACATATATCAGCACATCTCACATTCAAATGACAATTCCATTCAACTTCCGTCAACACCAGCTGGGTTAGGACCCCCACTTCATACATCTTCACCTTCCAATCAGAGGAAACAGCACAGTTACACCCATATTCCCAAAACTAAAAAAACACTGAGAATCATCAACCTAAACTGTCAATCACTAAAGAACAAGAAAGCTGAATTGTTATCACTCATTGATAGTACAAAACCAGACATAATTACTGGCACAGAATCTTAGCTTAGTCATAGCATATCAGGCACTGAATATTTCCCTGACAAATTGAATGTTTATAGAAACGACAGAAGTGAAGACCAGAGAGGAGGAGGGGTATTTGTTGCAGTGAATTCTTACCTGATTAGTGAAGAAGAATTTGAATTAGAGGCAGACTGTGAAATTATTTGAATAAAGATATGCTTAGCTGGTTGTAAACTGCTTCATATATGTGCCTAATGACGAAAACAGCTAAAGCCCAAGGACCAGATAACATCCACCCAAGAATTCTAAAAGAGTTAGCTGTTGAAATTGCGCCATCACTTACCTTAATCTTTCGGAAATCATATGAAACAGGTGAAGCCCCCACAGACTGGTTAAAAGCAAATGTCTCACCTATCTTCAGGAATGGCCAAAAATACCTCGCTTCAAACTACAGACCCATCTCCTTGACATGTATAGCATCCAAATTAATGGAACATATCTTGGTTAGTAACATGATGAAACATGCACAGTCACACAACATTCTTTATGATCTGGCTTTCGATCTTCTGTGTCATGTGAGACACAACTTATTCAGTTTACACATGACCTTGTTACCAATATGCAATCTGGTGCACAAACGGATGTCATAGTGATGGACTTTTCTAAAGCATTTGATAAGGTTAGCCATGCCAAACTAATAGACAAACTCCATCACTATGGCATCCAAGGCAAACCAAATTCCAGGGTTAAAGCGTTTCTAACCGACAGATCCCAAAGAGTAATGATAGAGGGCGAGGCCTCCTCTGAAGTCCCTGTAACATCAGGAGTCCCTCAAGGTTCTGTACTTGGCCCCTGCCTATTTCTTTTTTACATTAACGACATTCCAGACAATATTACTTCTACAGTTAGACTCTTTGCTGATGACACCATAATGTATATAGCTCTTAAGCCTAAGACAAACACAGCTGCACTCCAGGAAGATCTTAACACAATCGATAAATGGGCAAAACAATTGAAAATGAAATTCAATCTTGAAAAGTGCCATGTCATCCCTATAACAAGAAATAAAACTATCATAAAAACCCAATACATGCTCCACGAACAACTACTTGAAACTGTAGCACAGGCTAAATGTCTTGGCATAACCATAACTTCTGACCTACGGTGGAACGCACACATAATAGCATCTCTTTAAAAGCAAACAGATCATTAGGCTTCCTCCGCAGAAATCTTAAAGTCTCGTCAATCCAAATAAAAACTCAGGCTTACTTCATCTTTGTCAGACCAATCTTGGAAAATAGCTATACTGTCTGGGACCCCTACACCGCTACACAAATAAACAAACTAGAAATGATCCAACGCCGTGCAGCTCGATATGTCTTACATCGCCACCATAATACATCAAGTGTAACAAATATGCTCCAGACATTAGGATGGAGATCCCTATCCGAACGAAGAATTGACGCAAAACTATGCATGATATACAAAATAACAAATTGCCTAGTGGGTATACCAGCAAATAAATATCTCATTCCTGTAAACACAGTCACTAGAAAGCAACATTCCTTGTCCTACCTTATTCCTCACTCCAGATGTAACTACCACTTGTATTCTTTTTTCCCAAGTACCATTCGACTTTGGAACTCCCTCCCTCAACATGCTGTAAATAAAAACAGCCTTGACTCCTTTAAGAGCAATATCCAGACTTTGTATTATTCCACTTTTTAGATATAACTAGTTCTTTTGAACGCATTACTGTTTACATGCACTAATTATTGTTCTGACACACTGCATTGCATACAAAACGAAAAAAAGATATTTCTGATTTTCCTGTTCCTCAGCATGTTGAGGCTAGGCGGTAACCTGGAAGAAGAGGTACAGGGCCCGAGGTTTTAAAATAGTACTCCGTGCTCAAATTCAAGCCTCGCTTTCACACCGTGCTCATACTCAACGTAGGTCACCAAACTTTCTGAGTACGATATCATTCTCAGACTCGAGCACGAAACGTCAAAATGCTGAGTATGCCCAATAGTATGCTCAACGCCGTACTCAAACTGGTCTCAGACAAACAAAGATGCCAGCTAACGTAGAAATTGGTCGATTTCGTTGTCAAAGTTCGTCGTTTTTATCAAGATACGCAGTCCGATTTCAGCATCCGAGTCGCTTACGAGGTGTTGTCGACAATTTGAAGAGGCGGTGTAACACGAAACTTTTGACTGACACCGTGTTGTGCTTAAAACGGCATTGATTGGGACTGGACACAAGAATATTATTCTAACGATGGATGACAGTTGTAGCTTCCGACTGATGGATACTAGGAAAATCAGGTTATAAATATGTTGTGTTATACCTTTCTTATCTCAAATGTCCGATTTAATATATATAGTTGACCACACTATCATAGTGACATAGACATATAGCGATTTACGTAGTGCAGATAATAAACACGACTTTAGGCCGTGTGTGTCTTTTACGGGATTACATAACTGTACGTTGTGGTTTCGATAAGCACTTTTATCTGACAAGTTGACTAAATGCACATAATCATAACACATGTATACGGTTGACAAACAGGTTGTACTGCGCGCAAAATGGCACTATTCATTATTAGTCAAGATCGCCAAACACTTGCCGCTAATGCCATGGGCTTGGCAACCACGTGCGCTCGCGTCTTTGTGAATTAATTTCTCTCTGCCTCTATGTATAATGTCGCTGTCATAGGAGCCACCATAATTTCATGGAATAAAGTAGTATGGTCCTTAGTATACAAGATGTCTAACTCAAATGTTTATTTGGAAGTGTTAGCTTTTAGTAAGAAAATGTGATGTGGTGTGGAGATGGGCTAATGAACATTAACATATATTGTATTTATTAATTTTGTTGACATATATAACAATGTGATAGAGTACATATATCACTGTAGTTGTTTAGCAAACATGTTTTTATATAAATGATAAAGCCATGCAAGCTGTGAGTGTATATTTTGTTTTTAATTGCATCAGGAGTCTCATTTATAGTATGTGGGAGGCTGTGTCTGAGACATTTCATTGCAAATTTATGCTTAGTTCTAAAAGTATGTATATTCTCTTTTGCACGAGTATTATAATTGTGTATATTAATACTTGGTATAATTTGCCAGTTTAGTAAATACGAAGGTAATTGTTTATGAATATATTTAAAATAACATTTTAATTCTTGTAACTTTAACATATCTTCTATTTTCAGTAGTTTAATATTTTTGAAAAGTGTTTCTGTATGTATTTAAGGTTATTATTCGCATAACCTTTTTTTGGATGCTTGTAATTCTATTTCTTTGATATCCCCAAATCATAATACAATAATTTATATGTGATAATATTAAGGTGTTATATAATAACACTTTTATGTCTAATGGTAATACATATTTTAATCGGTTTAATACGCCAATTGTTTTTGAACACTTATTTGATATTTTCTCCGTGTGTTTTCTCCAATTTAGATTAGTGTCTAAAGTCAATCCTAGAAAATTAAATTCATCTACTCTTTCAATATATGCATCATCTATTTTAAGTGTAAGTGCTTATATACGTTTATTAGGCATATGGAAAACCATATATTTAGTTTTGCTTTTATTTAATAATAATTTATTACTATTTAACCATTCATTAATTTTACAGAGTTCTTCATTTATTATGGTTTCTGTACTTTTATTATCGAGTGTTGTTTCGCGCAGAGAATTTAAAGAGGTAGATAATGTAGTGTCATCGGCATACATAACAAAATTAAATAATTGACTAGCTTGTGAAAAATCGTCTATATAAATAATAAACAATAGTGGTCCTAAGACAGAACCTTGTGGGACACCGATTGTTATAGGTAAGATGTCTGAGTTTATTTGTTCAATTTCAGTAAATTGTTTTCTATTTTGTAAGTAACTTTTGAACAAATGCAAGGCTGAGCCATTAAGGCCATAGTATGCTAATTTGTTTTGTAAAATGTTATGATCAATAGTGTCAAATGCCTTTGATAGGTCAAGAAATACATTAATTGGTATATCATTTTTATCCATTTTAGTCACAATTCTATCAATTAGTTCAATCGCAGCGTATTCTGTTGAATATTTAGCTCTAAAACCATATTGATTATCATTTAGAAACTTCTTTTCGTTGAAATATGAATATAATTGTATATAAAAAAATTCTAATACTTTAGAAATGGTAGGAAGAAGAGCGATTGGTCTATAGTTTTCAAATAAGGATGGATCATCTTTCTTAAATATAGGAATAACTTTTGCAATTTTCAGTTTATCAGGAAATACACCAGAGTATAAAACTTGGTTTATTAACAGTGTTAATGATTTTAAGATTACAGGTTCAATTACTTTGAGTAATTTTGTGGAGATACCATCAAATCCACAGTTTTTTGTGGGAAGGTTGTTTATAGTTTTCCTCACAGTTTCTTCATCAATATGGTCAAAAGTAAATGTAGAAGTTACATTTTTATTTAAATAATAACTGTATTTTTTGCTACCTTTGTATTTAATCCCTTGTGTAATGGATTGTCCTATATTTGTAAAATAATTATTAAATTTATTTGCAATATCCTTTTTATCAGTTATTTTGGTATCATTGTCTATAAAAAATAATGGTAGTTTTTTATGTGTTTGCTTTTTTGAAATAAATTCATTAATAACTTTCCAGGTATTTTTATATCGTTTTTGAATCGATAAAATCTGTTTTCAAAATACCCTTTTTTGGCTGCACGAATAGTATGTTTTAATATTGTATTATGTGTTTTTAGGTTTATGTTAATAATTTCATAGTTAGAAGAATTTGGATGTGTCAATTTTAGTTGTTTATACAATTTGTCTCGATATTGTATTGATCTTAGTATTCCTTGTGTAATCCACATAGATTTGTTATGTTTATACGTATTAAATTTCACCATCTTAGTTGGCATATGCTTGTCCTTTGCCCTCACAATATCATTAAATATTATGTAATAATTTAAATTTGTATCTGCATTTGGGTTTTTATTTAGCTTGTTGTAAGTATCATAGGACTTAATTTCATTTTTAACTTTATGCATTGCATCGTTGTTTAATACATTAATTTTTACAAATTTAGGTGGGGGTTCTGTCTTTAATGAGGTGTTTATAAGCATAAAATACGGTTGATGATCAGAGAGTTTTTAATGAGAATCCCGGCAGTACTTTCCAACATAGATTGACTAAGTTTGCAAAAGAAATTATCAATTAAAGTACCATTTGTTCTAGTAAATCTAGTAGGAAAGGTAATGTGTGGGAAAAGACTTTTTGAGTCAAAATAACTACTATATATATATCATTTTCATTTAATTTGAGCAAATTTATATTAAAATCACCTGCAATGATTAGAGTATTTTTACAGTTGTGTTCTAATAATGACACTATGGATGGAAATTCATTTATAAAAGCATTTAGGTTATCATTTGATGTTCGTGGAGGTCTGTATATGTTTCCGATCGTTATGCTTTTGGATAGATTACCACCATTTATTTGGACTATCAAGCCTTCCCAGTGTTCATACATGTTTAGTTTTAACTTGACCTCAGGGTCTATAGTTATTGTCGACACATACGATTAGCCCTCCAATTTTACTACATGTTTTACCTTGTGCTATACAGTCATAACCATGTAGGGAAAATTGTGATAAGTCATCATTTTCTGATGTCCAAGTTTCCTGTAAGCAAATTACATTAAATTTAAAATTGTTACTACTTAGCTCTTCTATGAAAGCCTCCAATTCATTAAATTTAGAATTTATTGATTGAATGTTTGTGCTTAAGACTCTAAAACAAGATTTTTTGTTTGTGTTAGTTCGGTAAACTTGTCAGAGTCATAATAGGATGATCGGCGTATTAGTTGAGGTTCATAATTGTCAATAAGATTTGTGTCTAAGATATTAATTAAATCATTATTATTAATACCTCCTAAATATGAAAGGAATGTTTCGTCTAACGTTATACCTTTATATAATTTTCCAATTTATTATGAGTTCTTTTTATATCAAATGTATTTGTAAGTATGTGTTCATAAAATAGTGACATATGTGTCTCCCTATGTTTAAGCTTATTAGTGGTGTAGTGTTTGTTGACCTTTAATAAAGTGATGCACTGGAAGTAATTGCATAAGTGCTTGCAGAAGTGATTATGAGAACAGAATGAGATAGACATCTTGTTGCTTTGTAAGTAGAACAAACTGAACAAAAGAAAAAAGATAAATTGCATCATGAAATGCAAGAAGACTTTTCGTGGGAGAGATTATACAGTATATGTTTAGTGTTTTTTAACACGCCACTGCTTAATATGTAGTAACAAAAAAGTAACATATGTAGTAAGAAAAACAAAAATCAGTCATTGCTTCTGCTTGTAATAATCCTTCGGGCAACATAACTGAAACAAGCTATTTGGGAACAGTTCGATTATTACAAGCAAAAACAAAACAAAGTCCTATATGTTAACATGGAGAATATGGATTTCCTGCCCCCAACTGCCCCAGCCTCGTTTTCGCGCGCGAGACTTACACGCCCTATGGGGACCATTCGTTTATTGCTTGGCGATACAAGCTCACACCCAATTGCCGAACGATTCGTACGACGTTTCCCCAAAACTGTGCAGTGTCGTTGGACGAGTAATGAAGTATAATCGTGGACATTTAGCCATACCGATGGGAAATATGTCATGAAGATGTCAACACAACATGTAATAAATCAACTTGTTTACACATTTGTATAATACAAATTATCCAATAAGTAGCCATATACGCAAAGCACAAACAGGCAGGATAAAGTATGGATGACAAACTATTAAAAATCATTCTTAAAACATGGACCAGATGGAACACAGGAGCACAAAAAATGTAAAAATAAACTGACAGCCATATTGAGATACACATAAACCTATATTAATGTGACCTTCTCGAAATAAACAAGAGCAACATGAAAGAAGGACAATTTTAAAAACTCTAGTTAAGAAAAAAAGAATATATTATACTCCTTTTAAAGAATAAATTAATAAAATCAGTGGTAGAAAGAATATTGTAAATGTTGTTAATTAATTATTTTAAAATACAGTTCAAACACTAGCCAAAAACATTCTTAAATCTCCCAATAATAAACCTCGGGCCCTGTTCTTGTCTGTGGAAGCTGTACTTACATTGTGCCATATTCAACTGACTCATGCTATATTTACACTGTGCTGTACTCAATTGTCGTATGCCATACTTACATTGTGCCATACTCTACGGTCACAAGCTATACTTACACCGTGCCATACTCTACTGTCACATGATGTACTTACATTGTGCCGTACTCTATTGTCACATGCCATACTTACATTGTGCTTTAATCTACTCTCTCATGCTGTACTTACATTGTGTCATGTGCTACTGTCAAATGCTGTACTTACATTGTGCCATATTCGACTGATAGACTTCTTTGGTATAAACAACTTTGTCATCCTATTTGCACACAAAGAAACACACAAACTTACTTGGATCTCACCTAACCAAAGAGACAAGAAACAAATTGACCACCTTCTCATCAGTGGCAAGTGGCGACGATCCTTACAAGATGTACGTTTTAGAAGAGGAGCGGATGTTGGCAGCAATCACCACCTTGTTGTCGCACACATCAAACTGAAGCTTAATAGAACTGTAACACCGACTAGGCTGTTGAAATGGTTCGATGTCTCCAAGTTGAAAGATGCTGGCATCAGACCAGTAGTGCAGTACTAGGACAGAAAGAGGAAACACAATGACTGGACAACAACAAAATATCTCATCAGTTTACTTACACACCTTGACCCTTCAACTTTGTGAATGTTTGGTCAGGATACAACAAAGTATGTCATGAAGTACTTTACAATTTTTTTATTTTAATTTAATATGCAGCATATTGCACGGCTCATTGTTGTATAATCTTGTCCACAAATACAACTGTCCTGTATAGCATATTAACTTGTTGAACTAGTGGTAGTAAGCATTGTTCAGTTTCTTGTTGACCTGTAAAGAAAAGCATGTACTGTATTCAATTTCAGTAAACAAAAAACATGCATCATGGTAGTGGAGTTGGGAGTAAATAATGATGCCATGTAATAACTATTACATGGTGTACACATATTCATTTATGACATTTTATGTCGAACATGAATATGTAAGGTTGTCTGGTCAAAGCAAATGTTGGAAATGACAAAATAAGGTTATTGTGATGCCAACAGCACATTCCCTCAGAAAATATTCAAGCATTCATAATATGTATGTCTACCTTCTTCAACACTATTATTGATTTTTTTAGTCATCGCTGCAGTATTTTCCCTGCTATATGATGAGTGAGGTGGACCACCTCAGTGTTTTTCTAAGCCAATTTGCTATAAACATGTTTACACTTGTAGCTGTGCATTTGTTTCCTCTCTATTTCCCAGGGAATAAGTTAAAACATCCTTCAGAATGCACACTTTTGAAGGTTTTTTTTATCTACATATGCATTATACAAGACTAACAAGAACAAAGGTCATTCTAGTTTTCCATGTTCAAGATAATATGTAAATGAAAGCAATGTGTATTTAAATGGACATATTAAAATATGTTTATAATTTATACGTTGTTGATTGTTAAAATGTTTAATTTACCTGGATTGATCAGATGTGAGACTCCCACAGACTGCGTATCCTCCCGGCATTTGCCATACCCATGTGACTGCCTTAATCTTAGCCCCTCCTCTGCCTTGTCTCACTTTTGCATTGTAGTGTGGCCTGTAGCAATATTATAATTCGAATATATTATGCATTCATATAATGCTGTGATGAAAATGTTGATAAATATTTGAAAACAACTGGCACGTGTGAGTTGAAAGGTACCAGGTACATAGACTACAGCCAGGCACCATTGACTACAATGGAAACAAGTGCAAGAATGTTATATGTAATACTTGCATGATATAATAGTGTACACCTATTGTATTAACATTTTAATCAATCATGGCTGTCATAAAAATCTAAATTATTTTGCATAAAATGTAATGGAAATAACAACATTCAGTAATATATAGTACTGAAATGTGAGTCGCAAAACACTGTTTTAATAATTGTGAGATTAATGTAATTCTCCGTTTGACGTTCTGTTAACGAGATAACGGATGCTCCTACTACTACTACTACTACTACTACTACTACTCCTACTCCTACTACTACTACTACTACTACTACTACTACTCCTACTCCTACTACTACTACTACTACTACTACTACTACTACTACTACTACTACTACTACTACTCCTACTACTACTACTACTACTACTACTACTACTACTACTCCTACTCCTACTACTACTACTACTACTACTCCTACTACTACTACTACTACTACTACTACTACTCCTACTACTACTACTACTACTCCTACTACTACTACTACTACTACTACTACTACTCCTACTGCTACTGCTACTACTACTACTACTACTACTACTACTACTACTACTACTACTACTACTACTACTACTACTCCTACTACTACTACTACTACTACTACTACTACTACTACTACTACTACTACTACTACTACTACTACTACTACTACGTCTCCCATGTCAATTTTATTTATCATTCCGTCCCTCCCGTCATCTATTCTTTATGGATATGTACTTTCGCAATTACTAAGTTTATTAACAAGATCCTGCGTAATCAAATACAATACCGGTACATATCAACACAGGTTGTGTCTGGCTGAGTGATGCCGAGCGATGTTGATGGCGACTGTCAACTCAAACTGGCTTGCCTTGTCAGCGACACTGATAATCTTACAAGTTAGAGAATCCGCGTCGAGTAGACGTTCACAAGAGTGGATTAGCCCCCGCCTACTCGCTCTTGTTGCTAACTGCGATAATGCACTTAATGCGTACCTTCATAGAAGAATCACTTTGTCTTTGGAATCTTAGTCATGACGCGCAAAAGCACGTGCGATTTGTTATTGTGCCGCAGTAGGTCGATCTCGCATAAAGCACGTGACCCAAAAAGCAAAGGACGTCGGCAGCTGCTGATTGTTTCGCCAGTTATACCCGGTGTAACGGCGATTCTTTTTTTACGATAAAAAAGAAAAGTACGCATTTTAAAAATTAACTGACTGTGCATACAATTTAAACTATTAACACATTACACATCCGGTAATAAAATAACCGGTTTGGCGATTAGCAAACGAGTGGAGGGAGCAGCTTTAAGTAGTAGTCTTTGGTGTAGGGACTTTGTCAAAGGCTTTTTTAAAATCCATTATTGTTATTGCGGATGATGATGCCCAGACCGGAACCGCGACACGGCTGACCGCACGGCATGGGAGATAAAGCAATTTTGGTAACCGGAGCAATCGTGTCTGTTGGAATATGAATCAGATTCTTATATTGTCTTACCTGTTCTTAATGTTCTGGGTGTTTTTGATCGTATTCTGATTGTTGTTAGCCATGTCAAGATGATACGTGACTGGCGTGTTCTTCAGTTAGTCGTTCTTCTGATTGTCGTTAGCCATGTCAAGATGATACGTGACTGGCGTGTTCTTCAGTTAGTCGTTCTTCTGATTGTCGTTAGCCATGTCAAGATGATACGTGACTGGCGTGCTCTTCAGTTAGTCGTTCTTCTGATTGTTGTTAGCCATGTCAAGATGATACGTGACTGGCGTGTTCTTCAGTTAGTCGTTCTTCTGATTGTCGTTAGCCATGTCAAGATGATACGTGACTGGCGTGTTCTTCAGTTAGTCGTTCTTCTGATTGTCGTTAGCCATGTCAAGATGATACGTGACTGGCGTGCTCTTCAGTTAGTCGTTCTTCTGATTGTCGTTAGCCATGTCAAGATGATACGTGACTGGCGTGCTCTTCAGTTAGTCGTTCTTCTGATTGTCGTTAGCCATGTCAAGATGATACGTGACTGGCGTGCTCTTCAGTTAGTAGTTCTTCTGATTGTCGTTAGCCATGTCAAGATGATACGTGACTGGCGTGCTCTTCAGTTAGTCGTTCTTCTGATTGTCGTTAGCCATGTCAAGATGATACGTGACTGGCGTGCTCTTCAGTTAGTAGTTCTTCTGATTGTCGTTAGCCATGTCAAGATGATACGTGACTGGCGTGCTCTTCAGTTAGTCGTTCTTCTGATTGTCGTTAGCCATGTCAAGATGATACGTGACTGGCGTGCTCTTCAGTTAGTCGTTCTTCTGATTGTTGTTAGCCATGTCAAGATGATACGTGACTGGCGTGTTCTTCAGTTAGTCGTTCTTCTGATTGTCGTTAGCCATGTCAAGATGATACGTGACTGGCGTGTTCTTCAGTTAGTCGTTCTTCTGATTGTCGTTAGCCATGTCAAGATGATACGTGACTGGCGTGCTCTTCAGTTAGTCGTTCTTCTGATTGTCGTTAGCCATGTCAAGATGATACGTGACTGGCGTGCTCTTCAGTTAGTAGTTCTTCTGATTGTCGTTAGCCATGTCAAGATGATACGTGACTGGCGTGCTCTTCAGTTAGTCGTTCTTCTGATTGTCGTTAGCCATGTCAAGATGATACGTGACTGGCGTGCTCTTCAGTTAGTAGTTCTTCTGATTGTCGTTAGCCATGTCAAGATGATACGTGACTGGCGTGCTCTTCAGTTAGTCGTTCTTCTGATTGTCGTTAGCCATGTCAAGATGATACGTGACTGGCGTGCTCTTCAGTTAGTCGTTCTTCTGATTGTTGTTAGCCATGTCAAGATGATACGTGACTGGCGTGTTCTTCAGTTAGTCGTTCTTCTGATTGTCGTTAGCCATGTCAAGATGATACGTGACTGGCGTGTTCTTCAGTTAGTCGTTCTTCTGATTGTCGTTAGCCATGTCAAGATGATACGTGACTGGCGTGCTCTTCAGTTAGTAGTTCTTCTGATTGTCGTTAGCCATGTCAAGATGATACGTGACTGGCGTACCCTTGGCAAAAAATTCTATAGAAAACTATAGATTTTCTATAGATTTCTATAGAATTCTATAGAATTCTATAGAATTTTGCAGTTTTCTATAGAATTCTACAGAATTTTCTATAGATTGTGTGTGGCCTAAAGTTTTCTATATAATTTTATAGATTTTTCTATAGTTTTCTAAAGAATTCTATAGATTTTTCTATAGATTGTATGGGGTCTATAGTTTTCTATAGAATTCTATAGGAAACTATAAATTTTCTATAGAATTCACGGGGTCTATAGTTTTCTAAAGAATATTTTATAGAAAAACTATA
>JAODUO010000731.1:267500-278262 GCA_025642075.2 Ridgeia piscesae | reverse complement strand
AAGATGCAGCAGAGTGTGATAAAGGGCGTACACTGCTGAAGATGCAGCAGAGTTGTGGGGAAAGGGCGTACACTGCTGAAGATGCACAGAGTGTGAGAAGCGTACACTGCTGAAGATGCACAGAGTTGTGAGGAAGGCGTACACTGCTGAAGATGCAGCAGAGTTGTGAGGAAGGCGTACACTGCTGAAGATGCAGCAGAGTTGTGAGGAAGGCGTACACTGCTGAAGATGCAGCAGAGTTTTGAGGAAGGCGTACACTGCTGAAGATGCAGCAGAGTTGTGAGGAAGGCGTACACTGCTGAAGATGCAGCAGAGTTGTGAGGAAGGCGTACACTGCTGAAGATGCAGCAGAGTTGTGAGGAAGGCGTACACTGCTGAAGATGCAGCAGAGTTGTGAGGAAGGCGTACACTGCTGAAGATGCAGCAGAGTTGTGAGGAAGGCGTACACTGCTGAAGATGCAGCAGAGTTTTGAGGAAGGCCTACACTGCTGAAGATGCAGCAGAGTTGTGAGGAAGGCCTACACTGCTGAAGATGCAGCAGAGTTTTGAGGAAGGCCGTACACTGCTGAAGATGCAGCAGAGTTGTGAGGAAGGCGTACACTGCTGAAGATGCAGCAGAGTTGTGAGGAAGGCCTACACTGCTGAAGATGCAGCAGAGTTGTGAGGAAGGCGTACACTGCTGAAGATGCAGCAGAGTTGTGAGGAAGGCCTACACTGCTGAAGATGCAGCAGAGTTGTGAGGAAGGCGTACACTGCTGAAGATGCAGCAGAGTTTTGAGGAAGGCGTACACTGCTGAAGATGCAGCAGAGTTGTGAGGAAGGCCTACACTGCTGAAGATGCAGCAGAGTTGTGAGGAAGGCGTACACTGCTGAAGATGCAGCAGAGTTGTGAGGAAGGCGTACACTGCTGAAGATGCATCAGAGTTGTGAGGAAGGCCTACACTGCTGAAGATGCAGCAGAGTTGTGAGGAAGGCGTACACTGCTGAAGATGCAGCAGAGTTGTGAGGAAGGCGTACACTGCTGAAGATGCAGCAGAGTTGTGAGGAAGGCCTACACTGCTGAAGATGCAGCAGAGTTGTGAGGAAGGCGTACACTGCTGAAGATGCAGCAGAGTTGTGAGGAAGGCCTACACTGCTGAAGATGCAGCAGAGTTGTGAGGAAGGCCTACACTGCTGAAGATGCAGCAGAGTTGTGAGGAAGGCGTACACTGCTGAAGATGCAGCAGAGTTGTGAGGAAGGCGTACACTGCTGAAGATGCAGCAGAGTTGTGAGGAAGGCCTACACTGCTGAAGATGCAGCAGAGTTGTGAGGAAGGCCTACACTGCTGAAGATGCAGCAGAGTTGTGAGGAAGGCCTACACTGCTGAAGATGCAGCAGAGTTGTGAGGAAGGCCTACACTGCTGAAGATGCAGCAGAGTTGTGAGGAAGGCGTACACTGCTGAAGATGCAGCAGAGTTGTGAGGAAGGCGTACACTGCTGAAGATGCAGCAGAGTTGTGAGGAAGGCGTACACTGCTGAAGATGCAGCAGAGTTGTGAGGAAGGCGTACACTGCTGAAGATGCAGCAGAGTTGTGATGAAGGCCTACACTGCTGAAGATGCAGCAGAGTTGTGAGGAAGGCGTACACTGCTGAAGATGCAGCAGAGTTGTGAGGAAGGCGTACACTGCTGAAGATGCAGCAGAGTTGTGAGGAAGGCGTACACTGCTGAAGATGCAGCAGAGTTGTGATGAAGGCGTACACTGCTGAAGATGCAGCAGAGTTGTGAGGAAGGCGTACACTGCTGAAGATGCAGCAGAGTTGTGAGGAAGGCGTACACTGCTGAAGATGCAGCAGAGTTGTGAGGAAGGCGTACACTGCTGAAGATGCAGCAGAGTTGTGGGGAAAGGGCCCGTACACTGCTGAAGATGCAGCAGAGTTGTGATGAAGGCGTACACTGCTGAAGATGCAGCAGAGTTGTGAGAAGGCGTACACTGCTGAAGATGCAGCAGAGTTGTGAGGAAGGCGTACACTGCTGAAGATGCAGCAGAGTTGTGAGGAAGGCGTACACTGCTGAAGATGCAGCAGAGTTGTGATGAAGACGTACACTGCTGAAGATGCAGCAGAGTTGTGATGAAGGCGTACACTGCTGAAGATGCAGCAGAGTTGTGAGGAAGGCGTACACTGCTGAAGATGCAGCAGAGTTGTGAGGAAGGCGTACACTGCTGAAGATGCAGCAGAGTTGTGAGGAAGGCGTACACTGCTGAAGATGCAGCAGAGTTGTGATGAAGGCGTACACTGCTGAAGATGCAGCAGAGTTGTGAGGAAGACGTACACTGCTGAAGATGCAGCAGAGTTGTGATGAAGACGTACACTGCTGAAGATGCAGCAGAGTTGTGATGAAGACGTACACTGCTGAAGATGCAGCAGAGTTGTGATGAAGACGTACACTGCTGAAGATGCAGCAGAGTTGTGATGAAGGCGTACACTGCTGAAGATGCAGCAGAGTTGTGATGAAGGCGTACACTGCTGAAGATGCAGCAGAGTTGTGAGGAAGGCGTACACTGCTGAAGATGCAGCAGAGTTGTGATGAAGACGTACACTGCTGAAGATGCAGCAGAGTTGTGATGAAGACGTACACTGCTGAAGATGCAGCAGAGTTGTGATGAAGGCGTACACTGCTGAAGATGCAGCAGAGTTGTGATGAAGACGTACACTGCTGAAGATGCAGCAGAGTTGTGATGAAGGCGTACACTGCTGAAGATGCAGCAGAGTTGTGATGAAGACGTACACTGCTGAAGATGCAGCAGAGTTGTGATGAAGACGTACACTGCTGAAGATGCAGCAGAGTTGTGAGAAGGCGTACACTGCTGAAGATGCAGCAGAGTTGTGAGGAAGGCGTACACTGCTGAAGATGCAGCAGAGTTGTGATGAAGACGTACACTGCTGAAGATGCAGCAGAGTTGTGATGAAGACGTACACTGCTGAAGATGCAGCAGAGTTGTGATGAAGGCGTACACTGCTGAAGATGCAGCAGAGTTGTGATGAAGACGTACACTGCTGAAGATGCAGCAGAGTTGTGAGGAAGGCCTACACTGCTGAAGATGCAGCAGAGTTGTGATGAAGACGTACACTGCTGAAGATGCAGCAGAGTTGTGATGAAGGCGTACACTGCTGAAGATGCAGCAGAGTTGTGAGGAAGACGTACACTGCTGAAGATGCAGCGTGAGTTTTGGGTGAAGGTTGAAGACGTACACTGCTGAAGATGCAGCAGAGTTGTGAGGAAGGCGTACACTGCTGAAGATGCAGCAGAGTTGTGATGAAGACGTACACTGCTGAAGATGCAGCAGAGTTGTGAGAAGCGTACACTGCTGAAGATGCAGCAGAGTTGTGATGAAGACGTACACTGCTGAAGATGCAGCAGAGTTGTGATGAAGACGTACACTGCTGAAGATGCAGCAGAGTTGTGAGGAAGACGTACACTGCTGAAGATGCAGCAGAGTTGTGATGAAGACGTACACTGCTGAAGATGCAGCAGAGTTGTGATGAAGACGTACACTGCTGAAGATGCAGCAGAGTTGTGATGAAGACGTACACTGCTGAAGATGCAGCAGAGTTGTGATGAAGACGTACACTGCTGAAGATGCAGCAGAGTTGTGATGAAGACGTACACTGCTGAAGATGCAGCAGAGTTGTGATGAAGGCGTACACTGCTGAAGATGCAGCAGAGTTGTGAGGAAGGCGTACACTGCTGAAGATGCAGCAGAGTTGTGATGAAGACGTACACTGCTGAAGATGCAGCAGAGTTGTGATGAAGGCGTACACTGCTGAAGATGCAGCAGAGTTGTGATGAAGGCGTACACTGCTGAAGATGCAGCAGAGTTGTGATGAAGACGTACACTGCTGAAGATGCAGCAGAGTTGTGAGGAAGGCGTACACTGCTGAAGATGCAGCAGAGTTGTGATGAAGACGTACACTGCTGAAGATGCAGCAGAGTTGTGAGGAAGGCGTACACTGCTGAAGATGCAGCAGAGTTGTGATGAAGACGTACACTGCTGAAGATGCAGCAGAGTTGTGATGAAGACGTACACTGCTGAAGATGCAGCAGAGTTGTGATGAAGACGTACACTGCTGAAGATGCAGCAGAGTTGTGATGAAGACGTACACTGCTGAAGATGCAGCAGAGTTGTGAGGAAGACGTACACTGCTGAAGATGCAGCAGAGTTGTGATGAAGACGTACACTGCTGAAGATGCAGCAGAGTTGTGATGAAGGCGTACACTGCTGAAGATGCAGCAGAGTTGTGATGAAGACGTACACTGCTGAAGATGCAGCAGAGTTGTGATGAAGACGTACACTGCTGAAGATGCAGCAGAGTTGTGATGAAGACGTACACTGCTGAAGATGCAGCAGAGTTGTGATGAAGACGTACACTGCTGAAGATGCAGCAGAGTTGTGAGGAAGGCGTACACTGCTGAAGATGCAGCAGAGTTGTGATGAAGACGTACACTGCTGAAGATGCAGCAGAGTTGTGATGAAGACGTACACTGCTGAAGATGCAGCAGAGTTGTGATGAAGACGTACACTGCTGAAGATGCAGCAGAGTTGTGATGAAGGCGTACACTGCTGAAGATGCAGCAGAGTTGTGAGGAAGGCGTACACTGCTGAAGATGCAGCAGAGTGTGATGAAGGCGTACACTGCTGAAGATGCAGCAGAGTTGTGAGGAAGGCGTACACTGCTGAAGATGCAGCAGAGTTGTGAGGAAGGCGTACACTGCTGAAGATGCAGCAGAGTCGTGATGAAGGCGTACACTGCTGAAGATGCAGCAGAGTTGTGAGGAAGGCGTACACTGCTGAAGATGCAGCAGAGTTGTGATGAAGACGTACACTGCTGAAGATGCAGCAGAGTCGTGATGAAGACGTACACTGCTGAAGATGCAGCAGAGTTGTGAGAAGGCCTACACTGCTGAAGATGCAGCAGAGTTGTGAGGAAGGCGTACACTGCTGAAGATGCAGCAGAGTTGTGAGGAAGGCGTACACTGCTGAAGATGCAGCAGAGTTGTGAGGAAGGCGTACACTGCTGAAGATGCAGCAGAGTTGTGATGAAGGCCTACACTGCTGAAGATGCAGCAGAGTTGTGAGGAAGGCCTACACTGCTGAAGATGCAGCAGAGTTGTGAGGAAGGCGTACACTGCTGAAGATGCAGCAGAGTCGTGATGAAGGCCTACACTGCTGAAGATGCAGCAGAGTTGTGAGGAAGGCCTACACTGCTGAAGATGCAGCAGAGTTGTGATGAAGGCGTACACTGCTGAAGAGGGCATGCTAAAGTCGTGTGAGGAAGGCGTACACTGCTGAAGATGCAGCAGAGTTGTGAGGAAGGCCTACACTGCTGAAGATGCAGCAGAGTTGTGAAAGGCTACACTGCTGAAGATGCAGCAGAGTTGTGAGGAAGGCGTACACTGCTGAAGATGCAGCAGAGTCGTGATGAAGGCCTACACTGCTGAAGATGCAGCAGAGTTGTGAGGAAGGCCTACACTGCTGAAGATGCAGCAGAGTTGTGAGGAAGGCGTACACTGCTGAAGATGCAGCAGAGTCGTGATGAAGGCCTACACTGCTGAAGATGCAGCAGAGTCGTGATGAAGGCCTACACTGCTGAAGATGCAGCAGAGTTGTGAGGAAGGCCTACACTGCTGAAGATGCAGCAGAGTTGTGAGGAAGGCGTACACTGCTGAAGATGCAGCAGAGTCGTGATGAAGGCCTACACTGCTGAAGATGCAGCAGAGTTGTGAGGAAGGCCTACACTGCTGAAGATGCAGCAGAGTCGTGATGAAGACGTACACTGCTGAAGATGCAGCAGAGTTGTGAGGAAGGCGTACACTGCTGAAGATGCATCAGAGTTGTGAGGAAGGCGTACACTGCTGAAGATGCAGCAGAGTCGTGATGAAGACGTACACTGCTGAAGATGCAGCAGAGTTGTGAGGAAGGCGTACACTGCTGAAGATGCAGCAGAGTTGTGAGGAAGGCGTACACTGCTGAAGATGCAGCAGAGTTGTGAGGAAGGCGTACACAGCTATGGTATTGTGACTCGGTCGTCCGACATAACCATATAAGTTGTGTTTCAATCTGGGTCTCTCCAGTGCATCACCATCGGGTGGAGTGTTACCTGCTGGTGGTCAAAGTAGGCACTTTGAATCTCCTCGTTCAATCAGCATCGTTTTCCGCAAAGTCCATTTGAATGGATGCAAATGTTAATTTTAGTCAACTGTACAATATTGAGATTTTGGTCCTGAAGGGGAACTCTTGCCTCAAGGGATGGTCTTACGGAGCCGTCGCACCAACAACCAGGAGTGTGTATGACTATCATGTCACTAGTTATATCAACTGGGTGTGAAGAATTGCGGAGTGACGAGAAATGATAAGGGAAGAATGGAGGGATTATATGGCATAAGGAGCGAATGGAGAACGACTGACAGAGGGAGCAAACGCCAAGACAGAGGATGTCAAAATAACGAGTAACGGAGAACAAGCGTCAACGAAAAGGAGGTTGGAGACGATTAGTAGAGAAATAAGTGTAAATAATAATAAGAAGAATAAATTTTACTCTGGGCACTCATAGAGATTGAAATGGGTACATAAAACATGCAAAGTATATTGGGTAAATTATATAATTTAAGACATTAGCGTAAATATAATTATAATGTAGACAGGTGTAGGGAAATAAGTGCAGGAGAGGTGAAATCGAGAAATAGGAACCAAGACCAGCCTCACCCTGGCACCAGGGAATCAGGAGGAACCACCTTTATAAAGCCTAGTGTCACTTTACGAGTTCACAATTCACCACTAGATCATGTATGCATAATTGCATATACACATATGCGGGTAAACCTAAATATATTTGCCCACCGCGAGTTTAGCGTCTACAGTAGCATGTGTGTGTGTGTGTGTGTGTATTTGCGTGTTTGCGTGTATGCACGTGTGTGTGTGTTTGTGTGAGGGCGCGCGCGTGTGTGTGTGGTTGTCTGTCTGAATGTGTGTGTATTTGCGTGTATGCATGTGTGTTGTGTGTGTGTGTGTGTGTGTGTGTGTGTGTGTGTGTGTGTGTGTGTGTGTGTGTGTGTGTGTGTGTGTGTGTGTGTGTGTGTGTGTGTGTGTGTGTGTGTGTGTGAGCGTGCGTTGCGTTGCGTTGCGTATTATGCGTTCCGACGTTATTACTTGCGACGTCTTACAAATTGTATGTGTACCACATTACAGACACTCCGGTGAACGTTGCTGTCGGAGCCACGTGCACGGCGTCGTGTCAACCCAAAGACAGTCCGTGCACGTCGTGTGTCAAAGCTATCAACGGGGAGAGATACACGGCTGGGTGGCTCTATCCAGGCGCTGCCGCAGGGGGGTGGCTGCAGATTGTGTTCGACAAAACATATGACGTATCGTCGCTATACATTGTGCTGCCTTACTGGCAAAATGACCGATCTTTTAAGGACGTCAAACTCACATTTTCAGACGGATACGAACAGACGGTAAGTGTGGGAAGTCATGCTGATATCATAACTTAGAACTCTTAACTATAATTATAATTATGTTAAAATATCTATCTATCGATCTGTCTGTCTGTCTGTCTGTCTGTCTGCCTGTCTGTCTGTCTGTCTGTGTGTGTGTGTGTGTGTGTGTGTGTGTGTGTGTGTGTGTGTGTGTGTGTGTGTGTGTGTGTGTGTGTGTGTGTGTGTGTGTGTGTGTGTGTGTGTGTGTGTGTGTGTGTGTGTGTGTGTGTGTGTGTGTGTGTGTGTGTGTGTGTGTGTGTGTGTGTGTGTGTGTGTGTGTGTGTGTGTGTGTGTGTGTGTGTGTGTGTGTGTGTGTGTGTGTGTGATGGTGCTATATATGTTATATAAATACAATATATAATATATTATATACATAACAAACATACATACATACATACATACACAACCCCCCACATGCACCATCACACACACGCGCAAATACAATATATATATATATATTTATATTTATATAGATATATATATATATATATATATATATATATATATTATATACATAAATGGCATACGTATATATACACGCCCGCACGCACACACTCACGCGCTCGCGCCAAACACACACTGACCCCAAAAATAATGCAGGGGTCTGCTGAGAACCGCCGGGGTTTGTACACCACTCCGCGTCCACCGTCTCACGGCGGATCATGACATCCGACATCCGACGATGGGAGCTTAAATATTTTTTACAGCCGTGTCAACATAACTTTTTATTTACAGCGTGTTATCCCCACTCCCACTGCCCGCCCCTTGTTCCAGCAAATATTATCGCATGTGTGTAGGAGGGGGTGCGTGCATGCGTGCGTGCGTGTGGTGTGATGTGTCATCCAACTTCAATTATTTTTAATGTTTCTTGTGTGAGGACTTGTGTGAGAATTATGGTTATTTAAGGATATGATTCGAATTGTTTCTTTGTGTAAATAAAAAATGGGTATGAAAGTAAGCCATGATTAATATGATGAATAAGTCATTGTATATAATATAATTACAATGTATTAAGTTGTAAAACTGCTATTATCTCCACTGCTAACCTACTGTTATTCCTATTCCAAAGACAAACAACCCCAAACAGTTAAACGACTACAGACCAGTTGCTCTAACATATCTGGTTATGAAAACAGTGGAAAAGCTTGTTAAATCATTGGATGTTCCCATTACCGAGAGGCAATCAGATCAACTGCAGGGCTGGAAGATGTGTTGAAGATGCAAAGTTATTTATTCATTCTGGACATCTGTAAACTCATCTTGAGAAACCAACTGCACATGCCAAGATTCTCATCGGCTATTAATTTGATGCAGCTTCATATTTTAACCCATAAACTCATTGATGATTTTAATCTTGGAAAGCAGCTTGTTGCGTGGATCGTTGATTTCTTGTCGTGTATATTGTGCATGGGAACTGTTCTGACATGAGGTTGACACACATATTATGATCGTCCCAGGGTTGTTGTGTCTCACGCCTTCTATACATCTTGTACACTGACAGTTGTAGAAATGCACATGCAGACATGTTTTTAGTAAATTGTGCTGATGACAGGGTCTTACTTTCACTTCTCTATGGTTCACAACAAGCCGACGCTCCGGCACTACGAGATGTTGTGGAGTGGTGCGACGACCAAGGATGTAATAGTAATAGATTTAAGAAAACACTGTATAAAACCTGAAAAACCACCATTCATGATCAGGAGGTTGAAATTGTCACCAAGTACTTGGGTACAATGTTTGATAACAAACTCAGATGGGGTGACAACACTCAGAACATTGCACTCATTGTCCACAAATGTCAGCAGCGCGTGTATTTTCTTAGAAAAGTAAACAAATTTTCTGTTACTAATCCATTTTAACTATGTTTTACAAATCTTTTATCGAGAGCGTTCCAAAACGATTGAAGACAGCGATATCACTAAATTCTGCGAAAAACAAGTTCTAATGAAGGCTCGTTCTACTTTAGTCGATCAAAGTCATGTCCTTTATCCAATGTTTGAGACTGCCGTCGGGATGTCGTTTTAGGTGTCCCTCGTACAAAATACATCTTATATCATATTTCTACACATGTTATATACAATGCCCGTCTGAACGACAATTTAATTGCCCTTACAGGGATAAATAAAGTTTTTTTGGTATTGTATAATATATTGACTATGATGTTTGCATGACTCTGCCTGTTTAACTGGTTGTCTATTGCGATGATTAAAAATTAAATTAATTGCGCATTTAATGTATGTCCCCATCTATTTCTAACAGTCTGTTTTCTACTTTCTAAGAGTCACAGTTTTTCATTTCATGAATTTATCAATGTTAATTAACATCCTTTGTGATTTCGTTGTAAATATTTTCATTTTATATTTTTATTCTATATCGCTAAATGAATGTCGTATGCTAGCAATCCATATTATGAGTATTGTTAATAAAGGAAGATTACACGAATTGGCACATTTAAAATGTAACTGTAGTACAAACAGTTGATTAATAAACGAAATAACAACTTCGTGGTACAACCAAAAGTAAATTATGTTTGTTGTGTGTTGCCTGATAACACGAAACCGACTTTTTAACCTTCCACCCCTACAAGTTGGTAGGCTAGTCAGTGCTTGGGATGATGGGAAAAGTTCACTATTCACTCCCAGTTCAATACCGAATCAATCGAAGTGAGTTGTGTATATGTTGTCTTATTTTCCGCTCTGTTCTGTATCGAGTTTACTGTTTATCGGACCGTGTGTCGCACGGCATTGATAGATTCAGTCATTCCTTTTTTTTGACGTTTCAAATTACGACCTTTCACTGTGTGATCTAAATCAACATTCGTGTGGGAATGTTTCCCTTGCCACGTATTTTAAAGGTTCTATATTAATGAATTATTTAGACAAGTCTGCCTAATGCAACCGGGACTGAGAGGCTGGCTGATGTATTTATGACCTGTGGTTACATTTGTATGTTGTAAGTTTTAAAGTTAGTAATATATTGGTAAAAAAATTTACTCGGATAAGTTGGCAATTAATTAATGCTTTAGATTCGTAATTAAAGTTGTTAGTCTGACGATGTGCCGTGGCTTGGATGGGGGGATACTCCTCATTATGATCAGTGTCTGTGTCAGGTAGCCCCTCATGAAGCTGTATATTAATATTTAGATGCATTGTATAACAACGTTGTGTAAACAATTATTTGTTGTATACTAGCATTTCCTTGGTATGTTTTTCATACATATTGGCAATAAATTATGCCCCTTACCA